>JAKOGI010000628.1:0-30000 GCA_029747015.1 Carnegiea gigantea
GGGAGGTTAGCTTTAATCTCTGGAAGGTGCAGATGAGGGCGGTCCTCATCCAGCACGGGCTGTGGAAGGTCCTGCAGGGGCCTCACGTTAAACCCGCAGGCACAACGGATGAAAAGTGGGCTGAGGATCAGCAGAAAAAGGCGTGGGAAGTTGACAAATGAGGAATGGGAGGAACTGGAGCTGAAGGCAGTTTCAGCCATACAACTATGTCTGGCACCTCACGTGGTCCGCGAGGTTCTTGATAAGGTAACTGCTGTTGACCTTTGGGCTAGGCTAGAAGAACTATATATGACAAAGAGTCTAGCCAATAAGATCAAGCTAAAAGAAAGGTTGTACACCTGTCGTATGGCTGAAGGTACGCCTGTCCAGAAACATCTGAATGATTTCAATTCAATTCTAGTTGATTTGGAAAGTCTGGATGTAAAAATTGATGATGAGGATAAAGCCATCTTGCTTGTTGTCTCACTACCCCCTTCATATAAACACTTTAAAGAAATCATGCTGTATAGTAACACAGATACTATATCGTTTGAGGATGTCAAGGCTAACCTTCTTTCAAAAGAAAAGTTTGACCATGACATTCATACTGACCAGGGTGAAAGGTTGGCAGTTAGGGGTAGGACAACTGAGAAGAAGGGAAACGGTAATAGGAAGAGCCGTTCTAAATCGAGAAATCCTCATGCTAATAAAACCTGCCACTTTTGCAAAAAAGTGGGTCACATAAAGGCTAATTGTTGGAAGTTAAAGAACAAGACTGAAGAAAAGGGTAAAACTGCTACTGCTGACTGTGTGGTAGAGTCTGAGTCAGATGGGGATGTACTGCTTGCTACTTCTTTAGCTACCACCTCTGGGAGAGGAGTGAATGATAATTGGGTTTTAGATTCTGGTTGCACGTTCCACATGTGTCCTCGTAGGGACTGGTTTATAACTTATGAACCTGTGGAGTCTGGGGTTGTACTTATGGGCAACGATGTTGAATGCAAGGTTGCAGGGATAGGTACAGTTCAGATTAAAACCCATGATGGCACTATTAGAACCTTGTCTAAAGTGCGTCACATTCCTGATATGACTCGTTGCTTGATCTCTTTGGGTACTCTTGAGTCTAATGGTTACAGAATCATCATGGAGAATGGAGCTCTAAAGGTGGCTAAAGGAGCCATGGTGATGATGAAGGGACTGAGGCAGGGCAGTCTCTACATCCTGCAAGGAGCCACAGTTACAGGAGTAGCTGCGGTAAGTACAGCAGATGAGACAATGTTATGGCACATGAGGCTGGGCCATATGAGTGAGAAAGGGATTACCATTCTGGGTAAGAAAGGTTGTCTTGGTAACGCAAGTACGGGTAAATTGGATTTTTGTGATCACTGTGTATTTGGGAAACAGAAAAGGGTAAGTTTCTCAAAGGCTAGTCACCGTACTCAGGGGGTCCTGGACTACATCCATTCTGATTTGTGGGGTCCCTCTAAGGTACCTTCGATGGGAGGTAAGCGTTACATGTTAACATTTGTTGATGATTTCTCACGAAAAATTTGGGTGTATTTCTTGAGACAGAAAAACGAGACATTCTCAATGTTCAAGAAATTCAAGGCTCTGGTTGAGAACCAGACTGGCAAAAGGATCAAGAAACTCAGGACTGATAATGGCCTGGAGTTTGTTGAATCTGAGTTTGAAGAATTCTGCACCGCAAACGGCATAGCCAGGCATAAAACCTTGGTCGGGAAACCACAACAGAATGGGGTCGCAGAACGAATTAACAGGACATTGTTAGAGAGAGCAAGGTGTTTGCTTTCAACTGCTGGGCTTTGGGATCGCAAAGCGTTTTGGGCTGAGGCCATTTCTACGGCCTGCTACCTGGTGAATCGATCACCACACTCCTCCATTGAGTTTCAGATTCCAGAAGAAGTATGGTCAGGTAATCCTGTTGACTACTCTAATCTCAGGGTATTTGGGTGTCCTGTGTATGCTCATGTAAATGAGGGCAAACTAGCACCTAGAGCAGTTAAATGTATGTTTTTGGGGTATGCTAGTGAATCTAAGGGGTATCGTATGTGGTGTCCTGATTCTAAGAAAGTAATACTAAGTAGGGATGTTACTTTCAATGAGCCTGATATATTATCTTCTGGAAAGAATGCTGCTGCTCCTTCTACTGGTGCAGGAACTCAGCAAGACACCAGCATGGAGGTGGAGCTGGAGACTGCTACAGCTCAAGGTGGAGCTGTTGAAGAAACTATGAGGGAAGTCCAGGTCACTGAGCCTGGGGCTATCAGCACTAAACAACCTCAGGAGGAGGTTGAGCACTCTATAGCACGTGATCGTCCTCGCAGGGAGATCAGGAGACCGGCCCGGTACAACGATGATGAAGGGCTGATAGCATTTGCACTTTCTGTTGCAGAGGAAGTGTCTGAAGGAACAGAGCCTTCAAATTATACTGAAGCCATCACCTGCCCAAGTTCACCCAACTGGATTCAGGCTATGCAAGAAGAAATGGAAAGTCTGCAGAAAAACGGGACTTGGGAGTTATGTAACATGCCTAAAGGCCGACGGGCCTTAACTGCCAAATGGATATACAAGAAGAAGGAGGGCATTCCTGGGGTAGAGGATGCAAGGTGGAAAGCAAGGTTGGTTGTTCGTGGTTGCAACCAACGGAAAGGTATAGACTACAATGAGGTTTTCTCTCCTGTAGTCAGACACACCTCTATTCGATTATTGTTATCCATTGTGATATTGTTTAACTTGGAGTTGGAACAGCTTGATGTAAAAACAGCCTTCCTGCATGGTGAGCTGGAAGAGGAGATATATATGAAGCAACCTGAAGGGTTTGTTGTTTCTGATAAGGAACACATGGTATGTAAGTTGGAAAAGTCCTTGTATGGACTCAAGCAGGCTCCTAGGCAGTGGTATAAACGTTTTGACACGTTTATGATTGATAATGGTTACATACGTAGTAGATATGATAATTGTGTATACTTTAGACAATATGGTGATGGGTCCTTTATATATCTACTACTGTATGTTGATGACATGCTAATTGCATCTAACGATAAAACCCTGATTAGCATGCTAAAATCTCAGCTCAGTAAGGAATTCGAAATGAAAGACTTAGGTGCAGCTAAAAGGATACTGGGCATGGAGATTCACAGGGATCGAAAGGAGGGAAAATTATACTTGTCTCAAGAAAAATATCTTGAGAAGGTATTAAGCAAGTTCAAAATGAGAGACTGCAAGGCAGTGTCTACCCCTCTTGCTGCACATTTTAAACTGTCTGCGGAATGCTGTCCGCAAACAGAAGAGGACATCGGTAGAATGTCCAACGTACCATACTCCAGTGCTGTAGGGAGTTTGATGTATGCCATGGTCTGTACCAGACCAGACTTATCACATGCTGTGAGTGTGGTAAGTAGATATATGCATAATCCTGGAAAGGATCACTGGGAGGGTGTAAAATGGATCCTGCGGTATGTAAAGGGAACTGTGGGAAAAGGGCTGGTATTTGATAGAAACAAGGTTGCTACATCTGATGTAGTAGGGTATGTTGATTCTGACTATGCTGGTGATTTGGATAGGAGGAGGTCCATATCTGGGTACATCTTTACTATGTGTGGGGGCGCTATCTCTTAGAAAGCGTCTTTACAATCTATTGCAGCTCTGTCCACAACAGAAGCTGAGTATATTGCTGCCACTGAGGGGGTGAAGGAAGCTACCTGGCTAAAGGGACTGGTAATGGAGCTTGGAATACCACAATCTGCTACTGTGGTATATTCTGATAGTCAGAGTGCCATACATCTGACAAAGAATGATGCCTACCACTCGAAGACCAAGCATATCAGCGTCAAATATCATTATGTCCGAGACACAGTTGCTGCAGGAGAAATAATGATGAAGAAAGTTCACACCTCAGAGAATCCTGCTGACATGCTTACAAAGCCACTACCTACAGCTAAGTTCGAGCATTGCTTGGACTTAGTGGGAGTTCACAGTCATTGAGAAGCCCTGCGGGGCATAGCCCCATGGGGGGCAACACCCTAGGGGTGGACGACGGCGACGGAAAGTTGAAGATTAGAGATTTTGGTCCAAGGTGGAGATTGTTGGGTTTTATGGCCCAAAATCTCGAGTATCGGCACGGGGAGCCCATGCTGCACAGACACGGGCGTGCCAAGACGAAGAGCCGAAGACGAGCGGGACAGAAAACTGGCACGGGGGTGCCGTGCCATGTGACACGGGGTGACCGTGCCACGGGGCACGGTCGTGCCACGTGTTTTTTCGCCGCCTCTTTCGGATGCGGCTAGGGTTTCTGTCTTCAAGGAGGACTCCTCTGCGGCGGCTAGGGTTTTTCCAAAAAGGGGAAAACCCTATTCTTCAGGCCCTATAAAAGGAGGGTCAAGCCTAGGATTCAAAACACTCCAGTATAGAAAACACATTGAGAGAGGGAGGTTATTTGTGAGAGAATTCAATTGAGAGTATTGTAATTCTGCTCTTAATCACTGAAGTGATTGTGGTGTACCACTCTGCTCATAGTGAAATTTGTCGGTGTGCTGTCACCGTCCGTGGTTTTTTTCCCACATTGGGTTTCCACGTAAAAATTCTCTGTGTCCTTTATTCTTGTTTTTCATTGTTGCGTTGTGTTCTTGGTTGAATTCTGTTGCATTGTCACATCCTATTATTTCTTTTATTCGTAACATATATGTTGATTCAGAATTTAGTGGTCCCAGTGCGAGGTAAAACAGCAGATTGATGCGTGTAAGTGTGGCTTCTCCATGCTGAGGTAAACACCCTAGACAGTATCATCTTTTCCTACTCTGTTAATTGTATATATTTGCATTTCTTTGAGTAATGTATGACAGATTGGGTAAATCGAACAACGCACAATCCAGCTCGCCTTGTACCTTTCGCTTCCAGTGCAGGATTTGGTCGGCAATAATACTGTAATAGCCAACTTTCTATCAATGGATGTATGCTTGTTTGACAGCTAATCATTACTTCAGGGATTGGGAACAACATTCCTTCCCCCCCCCCCCCAACACTTTTTTTTCAAGTTTTTTTTTGTTCCTGATCTTTATCATTGGGGGGTGGTACGCTCGAATATAATAATTTAGCAAATTTTTAAATACTATTAACATTCACCTCTAATATTAGGAAAATTTAGGAAGGACTTAAAGTCAATAGAAATATCTAATATTGTTCTATTGTAATCTATCTATCTATCTATATAACTATATATGAAAATGAATGATTTTATATGTTTCTGCCAAGTGTTATAAATTTATTGGTTAGTATATCGACTACTATTTTAATTCATTTTGTATCTTTTAGCATGTAATACAGTTCCTTTTTTATTTTTCTTGTATACTCGGCAGGACATTTTATCTTCTTCTTAATTATTTAGAATTGTCGTTAAACACTTACTTGCATATGTAAAATAACACATGCGTAAACCTAAAAACTTCGATAGATACAAAGATTATTTAACATATTGTTTAATTCAACCCTTGCATCGCAAGCAAAATAGTTCTAGTATCTACTATAAAAAAGTTCCTAGAATGTTCTCGTGAATGACTAAAATATCAAAATATTTTCATAGATGTACCATGTTAGGAAAAGCATAAATAGAGATTTTGTTAGCTTTATGTGTGGAGTAAATAAGCTTCCATTGAGGTTCACCACTAGGTATTCCATCTCTTCCATGTAATTTCTCCAACTCCATCTTTTAATACACCAGGTATAAGAACTACGCGTGCTGCACGTGGGTAAGTTAATATTCATGAGGGAGTAGAAAGCCAGTAAGAAATGTTGATAAACTGCTCATTAAAATTGGGATTGTTTTCTTGGCAAAGACGTTATGAGTGATTTGTGGTGTGCACATGGGCCCTACAATGATAAATGAATATGCATTAGGATGTTTAGCTATCATAGAAACCTTAAATTGTGTATTTGTTCCCCCTTTCCCTCCTCCTTTGCTTTGCCTTTGTTATCTTAAAAAAAGATTTTTGGAATACAATAATCTCAACTGGGTGAGGGAAACCAATAATTTAACTTCAAGAAATAGCTTCCAACACTTTGAACTTTAATGATGTTTATTTTTAGTTGTACAGGGTAGATAGTATTTTTCAGGCAATTCCAAAAGTACTGACTTTAAAACAATACAAACATATAAAATGCAAAGTGATAGATTCATTTGAAAGTTTAAATTATGTGAAAAATGCAATCTAATGATCATTGTACTATTGAAAATAAATACCTTCAAAGTTCAGCACTATGACCTATTTCTTAAGATCAGATTATTGATTTCCACCACTACCAAAGTTCAGATTACTATATTTCAGAAATCCCCAAAAAAGAACATGACATCATTTAAAAAGGGCACAACAAAATTAAAAAAACGTAAAAAAGACAAAGAATAATGAAAGTATAATTTCTTGTTAAATAAAGTACATCAGATATAATAAAATTATTGAACTACGCTCTGAGGTTGTCAGTATGGCCAATAATTTTCATAAAATCATTGGACAAGGAGGATCCGCAACTGTTTATCATGGTTTCTTAAAAGATGGAACTGAAGTGGCTGTCAAGATACTGAATGGATCATCTACTGCCAGTGTCCAGTATTTTCAGACTGAGGCATATGCATCCATTCCAAGCTTCTGAAACTTTAACAATTAACTCTCTCATTTTACTGCTAAACTGCTAAATGTTTCAGTTACCTTATTTAACAGCTGACATATCACATAAGCATCTTGGTCTTCTGGTAGAATGCTGGCTGAGCTTTCGATGAGAGTTTGCCACAGGAATCTGGTTTCTCTTGTCGGCTATTGTGATGATGGCAGGACAGTGGCACTCACCTATGAGTATATGACTAGGGGGTGACCTGCTTGTCTGCCATGAACTGACATCATGCAAATGATTCAATTTCTGTGTCTGACAGGACTTTGGAGACTATAGTCCACTCATCATCTTGTTTGGGGTAAGGGCTACTTAGATCTACATCTCCCTAGAACCTACTCCAGTAGAATTGACATTGGGCTCGATGTAATACAGCGGTATGGCGATTGCAAAATGGTGTCAGTTATGGTCTACACTGTTCCTTCCTGGGTCAGTGTATACAGCAGATATTCTGTTATATGGATGTGCAACATAAACCTACATAAGCCCGTCTGCTTTGTGGGGTCTATTGAGGAATCTTCCAAGCTTCGAGCCTGCAAGTGCTTTGTGGGTTCTGGGTACAGGGGCTGTTCTTACGTCATCTTGCCACTCTGTGATGTTCCTAAAAGTTGCAAATGTCAAATGTAAGTGTATATTCATCAGATAAAATTAGTTGATGTCCAAGTCTGCAGGAGCATCATAGGATGACTCAAGAATGTAGGAATAGAGGACTAAATGGACAGTACTAGATTTGAGAACTATTAGCTCGAATTCTATGAAGTTATATAATTTATTTAATTTCCAATGTCAGCATATATCCTTGTGAACTTATGAGAATGCTTGTATTTTTCGTAGAACTTCATAAATTACATGTTTACATACTAAAATTTTGGATCACACCCCTTCTGCATATTATACGTACCTGTGTTATGTGGGTTCTTTATCTACCTGGTTGTAGTTCATTTGACATATCTGATGTGAATGGAGCATTGGTGTGCAGATAGTGTAGTAGTACTGTAGTAGCACGGAGCAACAAGTCCTGAAAGATTGTATTAGTACACTTCCTGTGACCCTGACTTTGAGCTGTTAGGTAAATATGCATTTCCACTGAAATGAATATGCATTTTTTCATGGTCTATATCAGTTCATTGCTGGCAATGTTATTTCATCTGACTTGGAAATATTCTGTGTAATGGCATTCACTAGCCCCTTGCTTTTCCCATCCCCTTTTGCTCCACATAGGTGGTTTTGGGAGTTGGAGTCGGGCTTATCTTTGCTTTCCTTCTTTGGGCTTGTTGAATAGTTGGACCTAGTTTTTATAATGGTGTGGGGAGATAGTCACCACCACACACATGCGCATGCAGTGCCAGTCTGGTCCGGGCTGGGGCCGGTCGTGGCAGAGGTGGATCTCTCTGTATGGGAAGGGTGTCCATTCCCCCAAAAAAAAAAAAAAAAAAAATCTAATAAAGTATTTTTAATAGGGTTAAATTGGTATATGCGGACACTCCTAAATTAGGTCCAAAAAATTACAGACATTCCTTAAATATATCTAACCCATATATTGATATTTTTAATTTATTTAAATATTAAAAGTACAGTTCTAAAGTTGAAACTTGATAGACAAGTGAAATAAAATTAAATGTACCCAAACCCAAATTTTTCTCTCTCCCTCCTATCTTATCTAGAGCTTAGACTTTTAATTTAATCTAAATCTAATTTCTTTAATTTTTCTTTAATTTGTATTATTTATTTTCCATGGTTTAGTTGCAATATGTTCTTGGTGCAGACCTTTCTTTAACTTGGTACAAATGATTGATTTGAACTTGATGCTATTTTTTCCCCATTTGGTGCGATTAATTAGTGCAGATTACTTTTTGTAGTTGTATTTTATGTTTGACATGTTCACTTCATATTTTTTTTTTTTTTTTGGTTGTATTTCTTTGTGTTGATGATTTGTCTTCTGTAACAAACGGTTTTAGTAAATGGTAGGTAATCATAACATTATGTGATTTCAGCATAATCTATGTATCAGATTCAAAATATGAAAAACCGCAAAGAACAAGCATAGTAGTAGAGGTGTCATAGTTGTTTTTCCTTGGAATAAAATAGTAGGGTACATTATTATTACTTGTCAACGTCCGCTGGTGTAGAAGTACGAGATAAAATATTTATTTTAAAAGAAAAGAGATGGAATGCTTGTACAAAATAGACTGCCATAGTATGTATCACATAATGTTTTTTTTCTATTGATATTGTACACTAGTGATGACATTAATAGATGGACACTCCTGTTCTAAACATCTAGATCCGCCACTGGGTTGTGGTCGTGGGTTTGGGCCTAGTTTGCTAATCTTTTTGGCGAAAATAGTTTTTATTTTTGCCTGTTGGCGTTCCTGGTCAGCGATTGTGCACTGATTTTCCTCTGCTTTTGGCTCCAGCAGAACCTTTTTTAAGCTATCAAGCAGCCATATTTAGCAATCAGCATGAGACTCTCCTTTTTCCTAGCTCAACAGCTACAATTCAATCATATGGTTGTCCTGTTTTTACTGCTAATTTCTCTCCACTCAAACAAGCCTTCTACACCTATAAATACGGGCTCTCTTCAGCTGTAGCAAACACGCCAAAACATCATCTCTTCTTCCCTTCTCCTTTTCTACTGTTCTCTTTTCTTTTCTGGGCAACTGATACACTGCGTGTTCCAAGTATCAAGCCTCGAGTACACGTGTTCAGAGACTCACTGTGTTAACCTCGGGGAGCAATCGGCAAACTTGATTTGCATCTTGATTAAGACGAAATCGCTTTCAAGGCAGTGATAGATCAATGCACAGTGTTATTCATCTCCTTAGGCCATTGATTTAGCCATAGCTTTCTAACATGAAAATCCTAGTCAAAGCTGTGTTTTGGGGGGAACACAGTAATACTTTGAGCTGGAAAGAGAGAATCCAAACATCCACAAATGCTGCTGAAGGTGACTAAAAACGTCCATGCATTTATGTTCTCTGCTTTTTTATATTCTATTTCTATGAATGAATATGTCTTGTTTCTCAGAGCAAGGAATAAAGGTTACTAAATTTGCTCTGAAGCTTTGGCGGTTGCAAACCAGCCATTGTTCACAGGGATCTGAAACCTGCCAATATCTTATTGGATCACAAATTGTATGCTAAGTTGACTGATTTTGAATGTCCAGAATGATTTCGATTGAACATATTTCAACGGATCACGTAGCTGGCACACCTGGCTATCTTGATCCTGAGTGAGCAATACCTGAATGATGGATAATAGCAAATCCTGGATGTCTAATTGCAGATACTAGGGCTTTAATCATCTGAATGATGTATGATGACAAAGGCTGGATGTCTAATTGCAGATACTATGGCTCATATTGACTGAACGAGAAAAGTGACGTATACTGTTTTGGAATGATGTTACTAGAGCTAATCACAGGTCGAAGGGCAATTACCATGGGGAGGATCTTGTTTACGTAGTTAAGGGGGCAATGCCTTTACTTGAAAGAGGGGACAAGACATCCATAATTAATGTAGTCGACTCAAGGCTCCAAAGAGATTTTAGCACCGACTCTGCCTAGAAAGCTCTAGGGACGGCCATGGCATCCATCGCTTCAACTGTTATCCAACGGCCAAGCGTGGACCATGTGTTAACTGGCCGATCTGAAGGAATGCTTTGAACCTGAGTCAGCGCGTGATCAGGCCGAAGAAGGGGCTCACCGAGGATCTACCTCTTTGAACCATGTAAAGGTGGCATAAATTATTCAACTAGTGTTTGCTGAAATCTACTAGCACATGCTTGAAATGGGTTAAAATTGAGAAAGGTATCTAATATGTCTTGACTATAACTTCATCATTTATTGGCTAAAATGTAGTGCGCATCAAAAGTCAATTTTTTATGCTCAAGCACGAGATGGCAAAAGAGAAATCATGACTTTTGATACTAACTATGCTATCTGTAGACCGATAGAGGAGATTTAAGGATTCTCTACAATTATTTCAAGCTCTCATTCTCTTTTCTATAAAATAAATGGCCTCGGCAGTGGCTAAAATACAGAAAAGTGAGCCCTAGTGAGTGTATTGTATTTTTATACAATATTTGGTGTACCAAAAATTAGTAGGTTGATCACTTATTCTATTTGAGGGTGTTGTGGGTGTTGTTAGGAGTGTTAAACACATTTTCTATCTCTTTTGTACTTACTCATTTTTATAGTGAATTTTACTCCTTGTGTCGTCCGCGGTTATTACCTCCACATTGAAGGGTTTTCCACGTAAATATTTTATGTCATCTTGCTCTCTTTCCTACTTCTCTTAAATATTGAATTATATCCAATTGAATATCGTATCCTAACTACGCTATTTTCGCAACAAACCAAACTTTTGATAGCCATACATCTGAAATGGAATCTGTTGATTCAGAGATTTGCTGCCCCAATGCTTTGTAAAATAGCAGGTTTGAGTTTCTTATTGCAGTCTATGATCCTGTGAAAGCAAGAAAATAAAGACATCAGGCCCTTTCATTTGCTGATGTTTATTGTGGCTTTCCAGGACCAGGAGTTAACAATTCTATGAAGCTATTTACATTATAAAGTACTTGCTGTTACCTCCAGTTTGAAAATGATGTTAAGAAAATATGTATTGTGAATATAGTATTTAGATTCAAGGGTAATTTAAGGGATGGCCCAATCGCTTCACCATCCAAATATCCAACATTTTCTTGCTGGAGTGGAATTTGGATATATTTGTCTTGGCACCCAAATTTTGGGTCTTTACAATTGGAAGGCATCCTGGATTCCATCAAATTGAAGGCACTTCTATAGGCTGGAGTAAAAAAGATTTTTAGCAGTCAGACCAATAATCGACTTTTCCTTTTCACTTTTTTTTTGTGTGTGTGGGGCCGGGGGCGGAAGGTGAAGTGGATGATTATAAATGTTGAATGAGATCCCAATCCAAAACTAATTAATAATGGATGGAGTAACTCATAAGCTTGCACACATGCTCAAATTCTTCAGTTTCATGAATGTGGAACAAACTCAACTTTCACACTAAAACTATTTTCAGCCTTTTAACTTAAGAATCTTGTGCGAGTTCAAGCAAAAATTAACTTCCCCAAAAAATTATATTTTTATCGACAAAAATTACACTGAAAATATACTGACACATTTTGATTGATTAATTTCCTTATTCTTGAGGACATGCTTTCCATGTATATGACACATACTATTTATGCTGGCTCAGTATAATTTTTGTTAGTGTGTTTTGAATGATGAGTTTCTTCATGAATGTATAGGGAATTATTAGTGATAAAATCCGCCTAAAACTTTCACAATTAAAACAATAATAAAAGAGGTGGCAATGTCTTCAGTAACAAATTAAGGGCGTACCTTTTCTCTCTGATGTGGACCTATTGAGGTTGAAATTGTAGTATTTATACATTGGGTATATTTGAAAAACCCGAAATAATAAAATATTTCGTAATGAAACAGCCAATCTGGGCATTTCCCTTTTATGAGCAAAACGTGTAAGCGCCGAATGGTATATCAGACACAAGCTTTCACAAACACTTTTTCCATCCTCACCACCTCCTTCAAACCATAGCCGCAAGCAGACACGATGGATAGCTTGGCAGAAACCCAAGGAGGATTCGTCAAACTCAACTTTTATGGATCTAAAAGTTTGCAGGGAGCAACAGGAGGATTTATCATTTGTGACTGGAAAGGCTGGTCTTTATAAGCGGCAACTTTTAATCTAGGAGCAACTTCAGTATTAGTGGCCTAAGCTACAGCCATGCGTAATGGGATCAAGGCAGCTATACAAGTCGAATTTACAGATATTCATATTAAAGGAGATAACAATATTTTTATCCAAGTAGTGCAAGGAAAAATCCAAATCCCACGGAAAATTCAAGTGCTAGTTCAAGATATCACTTCTTTCTTTACTTGTTTCAACAATGTCATTATTAACCACATTTTTAGGCAAGGAAATAGTGCAGCCGATTGGCTGGCTAAGTTTGGGTTATCAATTCATTCCACAAGTGTGTGGGATGCGGTTCCTCATAGGAACTTTTGTCGTATCCTTGTTGAGGATAATTTAAGACGAACCTTTGAGAGAAGGGCGTCCTAAATTGTAACTCTTATCTTTCTTTAAAAAAAACATTGCGTATATTTGGTCAGAAGGAAAACAATTTTTCCCAAAATTCACTTTCCAAGGATTAATTTTTAGTGGAAATCCTACCTTGGTAGGGGGAAAAAAATCCCCCTCCCGCCCCAACAAAAAAAAAAAAAAAAAAAACACTTTTCAAGGATAAATTTTTAGTGGAAATATGTGTAGAAAAAGTATAATGAGTAGCCACATGATGTAAGAATCATAAATCATAAAGTTATGCTAGTATTTTGATTTGTCAGCTATGGTCAACAACTAATTGGCTTCTGGTAGGGGAACTGGGCTACGGAGCAGAGATAGGCTGCGGCTTTCTTTAAATAGAGAATCAACTTACCCATAAAAAATAAAAAATCAACTTTCCTCCTTTAAAAGAGAAATTACTTTTATTGTTCTGTCAGGAGTTGAAAATAATTTTCCTAAACATTCATGTTCGAGTACCTCTTCTTCTGCTAATTAAACGTCAGCAAATTTATTAAAAAAAAAAAAAAGAGGAAGCATTTGGTTAGATGAGAAACAGAACAATAGTTGAGAATTGTAGAACATAAAAGCTTAGAAGTCACACAATTTCTATAAACAAAATAGAGGCATTTTAGACTATCAAAGATGAAGTTATGCATTAGCAAAATAATTATTTATATTTGAATTGTATTGCAATGTGTATAATAGAATGTAATATCAACATCTGCTTATTGTTCCATACATTCATGGTGTTATTTATTCCAACATAACCTCAGCTAAATACCAAAGGTTAGCTAGATTTGTTGACCCTATTCATACCCTCTGTATGGTTGCACCGATGTTGGTGGCCGCTCCCTCTAGCATGTCCAGCGCTGTTGCCGGGGGATCCTCCCTTTGGCAACGGTCGGGTTTTGTGCAAGGGCGCTTCATAGGTACAATAACTTTAATCGGAGCCACTGGTGGGGGGTCTTCCCTTTGGCAACGATCCGGCTTTGTGCACTGTCGTTGTGGAGACATATCCGTTGGAGATACTGGCGGGGGATCTTCCCTTTGACAATGGCCAGGTTTTGTGCAAGGGCGCTCCAGAGGTACAATAACTTTGATCGGGCTCACTGCTGGAGGATCCTCCCTTTGGCAGCGATCAGGCTTTGTGCACCGACGTTGCAGAGGCATATCTGCTGGCACTGCTGGTGGCGGATCCTCCCTTTGGCAACGATCAGGTTTTGTGCAAGGACGACCAGCATCTATGCCCTCCAAGAAGAACATGACAAGCATGATCGTCAAGCACGAAATCCTTACTGTTATACCCATGTTGCTAAAAGCTATCAATATATTTTTTGTATGAGTATGATTTGATGTGTAATTTATTTGGCGATGGTGTGCAGGGTGTATATTTATATAATCTAGAATGCATGTGTATTTTACAATTCTAGCTCATTAAAATGAAGGATTTGGTGAGAATGCATGAATTATATCAAATAGGAAACAAATCGTACAGGATTAATGTGCATGTATTGTTGCTTAGGAATGATTCTCAAGCTCAAAATTTACTGAAATCCAAAAGAAGCACTACATATATAGACAAGAATTAATCATAAACTTGCCTTACTGGTGTGTGAAGAGATCACTTTTGATCCTCAAGTGTGTGTACATTGCGAGCAGCACTATTATGAGAATGAGAGAAGCTTGTTTTTAACTGTTCTTTTTACTGAAATAGTAGTTCAAAGCAAAAAGGTGGTTGTTATTCTCCGTTGAGCACTAAGGTGGGTAGGATTTGCACCTTGAGTATAACAATTAATACATAACATGTATCCGTACGTTGACTGCCTAGATAAAACTCTAATGTTCAATTTTGAGTGACAATCAAAATTTTCAATTACGCTTATACTATTGGCAGTTTATCCTAACATCTTATCTTGCTATGTATACGTCAAGAATATTCTCTCAAATCTTGCAAAAAATCTCAGCATATGATAATCTTGTGGATTCTTAGAATAGTATTAGGATTTTAAATTGTCAAGATTCCATGAAAAAGATTTGTGAATTTTATTCATTAATAGAACCAAGCATATGAGAAAAGCAAAATCATTCCCTCCCCCCCCCCCGCCTATGAGGAGCAATTGCCAGTTAACTGCTACATCAGCTACAATCAGCATACCTTGAATTATCTACGTTTGGGTTCACTCACATTTGGTGCATGAATATTTCACACCCTCTACTTTAAAGGTGAACATTTAGGCCCATTGAACTTTTTGAAATATTAACAAATGGAGAATTTTTTTGCGATTGAAGGAGGAAAAATTACTAAAATGCCATTGTTTAATAATAGTAACAATAACACCAATGACGACGACAACAACAACAATGATAATCATAATAATAATGATAATAACAACAACAATAATAATAATGATGATGATGATGATGATGATGATGATGATAGTAGCAGTATTAGCAACAATAATAATAATAATAATAATAATAATAATAATAATAATAATAATAATAAGGGAAAGGTATTTTACTAACTTTCCCCCATTCATTAAAATTTTTACATTGAATGGACATGAATATTTATTTTGAGTTTTAAATATTCATGTATCAAATATCTATGGACCCAAATGTAAATAATTCCATTACCTTAACGGGCCTGCTCGTTTTAGTGTTCGTTTTAGTGTTTAGAAAGCATTTGGTAGTCAGTAATTGCTCCTAACCATTACCAAACGCTAGGAACCACTAAATTGCTAATCCCAATTGCTAATAGAGTGGCCACCGGTAAACATTGGCTACCACTATCTGCTATTTCCGAACTCTAGTCGTAAATGCTGGTGATGCCGAACTACTATCTCCAGCCGCTAGCAAACGTTGCTAATCATTCATAAACTATTATTAGCTATTAACTGCTAATCATAAATAATGAAATGAACATGCCCCAAATATCAAGAGTATAGCATTGAAGCAGCAAACACCCAGAGGTACCATGAGTTGTAAACCATTTGCGAGTCAAGCTTCGATAAACTTCTATTTTGACCTCATTTTACCCCCTACTTGATTCCCTTTCCCACTAGTTTTATGTTGGATCTTGATGAGAAAGGGTCAAAATTTTCTTTTTCAATCCATATTATGCTTTATAAGTAGTTTTCCTTATTTTCATAAATTCTTGCCAAGATGATGAGAAAATCACTAGTTTTATGGAAAAGAAGGTCATGGGGATGTATTTTGAGGAGGAAAAGAGATCTTATGAAGTTTCGAGCGTCAGAAAAGCAAGTCTAAAGGGCTAAAAAAAAGTGCCCGGTTGGCCGTGTACAACGGCACAACCATGTAGAAAACTTGCAGACTTCAGTCCTGATTCCTGAAGTTGCACATGGCCAATGAATGATTATGCATCTTGCTAGTGCCTGGGGCACGCAAGCACCCGTGCATCGAAGCACGGTTGTGCGTCTTCTTAGTTTTCGTAATATTTAAGCAGATTTCATATTTTGGTTGAGGGATCTTTTAGACTACCTTGGGGACTTATCCTCCAGCTATTTTTAGGGTTTCTATTAGCCACCAAAACCCCACTAGGGAGGATAACTTAGGTATATTAATGTATATCATGTACAAAAGTACTGCGGATTTCGCAATTCAAGGCTAAGCTTGTGTTCTCTCTTTCTCTCTCTTTAATTTCATGCTTCTTGCTTTGTTTACTAGTTTATTAATTCTTTGCCTTGATTTTCTTTTGGATGTTTAGTTGTGATTAAAGTTGTGACCTTTGATTGTGATTAGCCCCTAAGACAGCTAATTTATCTTGTTTAAACCTTAGCCTATCTTGCTTGTATTTGGATTTAGGGTTTTCTCTCACGTCCATCCAGTGTTTGATGAAACACTTACAAGAGTTTTCACATTTGTTTTGGGCCAATTGACTTGCACTGAAAGGTGAGGTTGATTGTCTAGTGTAAGTTGAGATGACAGCTAGTGTTTGGGCATGAAAATAGTTCAAACCCTAACTAGTTCAAGCGTTGCTACCCTTATAGTTTAATTGGCCGAATCCTATGAAAATAGGGGGTTAGAACAATTAAACTAACCTTCAGCACTTAAAAGAGGGATTGGATGAGTTCTGATGGTGCAATCGATCATCTTTGAATGCTAGCATAGCTTGCAAGGTGAAGGTTTGATTTGATTAGTTGGTTTATCTTAGGTTTAATCATAATTGAAGTCTTCTTTGTTTGTTTCAGTAGTTTAGTTCTACTTCCTATCACTTTTTTGATTTGTCTAGATTGATACACTTGAGTTAGCTTTGGTGTTTGAAAACACAACTCCTTGTGAATACAACCTGCAGTTGCCGGTTGCTGGCTAGAACTATACTATGCGCTTGCGGGTAATTTTACTCCACAAGTTTGCAGTCCCCTTTTTTGTTTTTTGGTGTAGTACGCTATGAAGTGGTCATTGTGTGCAAAGTTCAAGCCCACTTTTCTTAAGCCTTGACTTTATCAATTAGTTAACGCACATCAACTAGCTTATTTCTTTTTGGGGGGGGGGGTTGTGTAATAGGCTACGGTGTGGTCGTTGTATGCAAAATTCAAACCCTCTTTTCTTAAGCCTCGACTTTATCAATTAGTTCAATTGACATCCAGAAAATTTGCTTGATTGGCATATATAATCTGTCATTAGATACGTCATTATTTTTTGGGGCATATCATTAATTACTTCATCAAAAATTGAGTATTAGAATCTAATCTTCAATATATGTATTTTGTTTTTATTTTTTAATTGATAGAAGTGAAAATTTCATAAATATATTATTACTTATCTCATACCTTTTTTAATCCAAGAAAAAGAGAAATTATAATTGAAAATATTTTCCATACGGCTGCATGTACATTGCATTGCACACACTTTAGCATTGGATTCATGCGTGTTGAACTGCCAATTGGGATGCTTGTTCTACACATAAAAAATCCGCATAGAGATTGCGGAAGAGTTGTGACAGTTGAGCGGTGTAGCATGTGGTTTTTGGACTATAGGTGCAATGTTCAAATCCTAACAGAGCTCCTTCCTTTTATTTATGTGTGTAATTCATTCATATTCCCCTATTTCTCTCTTTTAGCCTTTCAATTCATGAATTTGTTTACTATGTTGTTATTTATTTTGAACTTTTTTGAATGATATTAGGTCAAATGTCATCAATAAACACATTTTGAAATGTACTTTAAAATAACATTTTTCTCTATCCTCCTAATAAATTTTTGAATATTTTTACCATAAAAGAACATGAATCTTTAATAATATTGAACCTTTTATATGTATTTAACTATCTTTGGTTAAAAATGATGAATCTTTTACTTTTTAAATGATGAACTTTACTTATGAATGATTAATTCAATCATTTCTTTTAAATAATGAATCTTTTCAGAGACTCTTTTGATTATTGACTAGAAAAATGTTAATTTTACGTGACCAATCCTTTTAAATTAAATGAATTATAATTTTGAGTAGTAAATTTTTTAGATCCAAATGATGAACCTTTAACTTATATTTAATCAGTCTTTAGGTTTGATTGATGAACATTTTGATGTTTCGATGTTAGATCTTTCCTATTGTATTATGTGTTATTTTCAGGGTGTATACCTTGCACCATACTGATATGTGTAAGATAGAATTGTCGTATTAGGTTGTACTCAATAAATGTACACGACTTTGATAGTTAGATTGTGAACAATTTCCCCCCTCCGTCAAAACCGCTCCTGGGAGTGATATGGTTGGAATTGAGTGATTGCATGAGCAATCAAACTATAATGCATTTTCACATGAACAAAAGCAACAAATTTAGAAGTAACAAATTCAAACAATATAATTGTGGAATGTTTGAAATAACAAAATTAAGATGGGTATTCGGAACCGATGGAATTTTTCTTCAACTGTGAGACGAGAGATTATGATTCTCCTTCTAACTATATCCCAACACTTTCGCCGTTGCAAATATACAGGCACAAGCCTCTTTAAGATCCACCCAGCAAAATGATTCCCTAATTTGACCCTGGTAAGCATCACATCCCCTACATGACTACAACCCCATCTCACCCAATTTGTGGGCATCAAAGTTCACCTTAAAGCAATCTAAGTCTATGGTGACTAGTAAGTCTCTTGCAGTGTCACATCAGTCCCTAGCTCGCCTTTAAATTCTTGGTACCTCTGCATAGAGTTAACAACTCAGTTGCCTAACAAACACCAGTTCTAATATCTTTTGTCCCAAAAAAAAAAAAACAAGACTTATCTCATACATGTAATTATTAAGGTATACTTCTTTTTTTTTCATTTAAGGCATAAAAACAAATACATAATACCTGGTCTATTCTTTTCGTAGGTAAATCTCCTTTTACTAACTTCAACTGACTTTTGCTAACTTGTACCAATTTCTACCAACTCTAACAAAAAAATTTCAACCCTTTCCAAATTCAATCAACATCAGCTAAGTTCTACCAACTTCTACCAATCTCTTGCAAAATTTCTTACAAAGAAATATCCACTCATTTATATTTCTTACCAGTATATTGTAACTTCTACCAACTTATACCACTTTCTTCTTAACCTTCAACTAATTTCTTCCAACTTCTACCAATCTCTTTCAAAATTTCTCATAAAGAAATATCCACTTATTTACATTTCTTACCAGCATATTGTAACTTCTACCAACTTATACCATTTTTTTCTCAACCTCAACTAACTCATATCAATCATTCCAAAAAATACCAAGCTATTAAATTCTACTTACTTCAACGAATTTTCACCAGTTTCACCCATTTGCCAACCCCTATTTACCAACGAAAGGAACAAGCGCACAATAGAGAAATGAAGACTAAAATTGTATATGCTCAAGACTTAATCCTTAGCAAAAAGCCAAAATATAATTAACATCAAGGTAGTTGAACAAAAAGTGAGCTACTTTCTTTTAAATTTATTATTAGATCATGCATTTAATATGAAATCACAGAACAAAAGTTGATCCACATTTATAATAAAATTTTGAAAAACATATATAGGGCCATTGTTAAGTTTTGCACGTAAGCTGCTCCAATGGTTTCAAACCATAAATGTGAGTCTCAACCCTATCCCCTAAAAGGGTAAGCAAGGGCAACCTATTGGATCTCAATCTCAGGGTAATCTAATGGCACACAATAAGCCCAAGAGAGGGGCCGTAGGTGTCAAATTATTTAGGACAAGCATGCCTTATCAATCCCACAATTTTCTCACAAGTAAATATATATTGGTTCCCCTAACTTTGAACCCTGGAAGACAGCATGAAATATATCTACAGGAAATCTCACTGGTAGCACTGAATATAATCAGTCGCCAAAAGCAAAATTCTAGCACTAAATTTATTTGGTGAAGGATTAGCATCGGATAAAAATTAGTCGTAGAACTCCCGCTGCTAAGAGCAAATGGCACAAAAATTAGAGATCTCTCTTGTTCAATATGCATTGCCTATTGATATTTCAACACATGCTTTGGTGTCAACTTTCTTCTTCAAATGATGGAAAAACATGCATCATAAGTTAAGATAACGAGTGCCTAAAAGACTTGTCATTATTAACCTTAAATGGTAAGTGAATAAGAATCACATACCTTTCAAATGGATTCATCCACTTGTATTGAACAAGTCCGCGCACTTTAATTTAACCTCCTATAGAAAGTGCATATAAAGATGTTCCATCACGGTGAAGAAAGATGGGGGAAAAATAATCTCCATCTTACACAATATTTCATTAATATTTCTCTCTAAGCGGAGTACATCATCCATTTGCAAATTGGGTGCACATAGATTCCTAAAGAATTGGCTCAGCTGAGTAAGGATTTTGGAGGAAATAATTCCCTCATATCTATAGGTAACAATCTCTCCATAAAAATGTGACAATCATAGGTTTTCAAATTATGCAACTTTGCATTTTTACTATTACCACATCGACTTAAATTACTAGTATATCCATCAGCAAGCCTGATCTCTTTTAACCACTCACATAAGTCTTTAGTTCAATTTATTTCTAACATATGGAGCATTAGGGATGATTTTACTTCGTCTTTCATTTTCATGTTCAGTTGTCTTGATGTGAAGTACTCGATGCTTATAATGAGTGGCTAGTCTCTTCATGCATTAATGTCACCCTTATTGTTTCCGTTTACATCCATGATTGTGTTAATTACTTGGTCAACCACACTCTTCTCAACATGCTTGACATCTAAATTGTGGTGTATAAGGTCTTTCCAATATGGCAATTCCCAAAATATGCCTCATTATGTCCAGTTGTGAGACTCACGGTAGCCATCAATAGCGCCATTGTAATTAACAAAGTTAGGTATCCTACGTGTGCGATCTCATACCTGATCACCTTTGAGCCGAGGAGAAGGAGATGAATATCCAATCTTATTCTTTAAGAAACTACTTTTATTGGGCAAAAAGATAATTTTTGAGAAGAAATTATCTATGACATTCAAACCATGCATGGTTGTCCCCACATTTTAGCGTAAATATGTTTGTATTCTCCAGGCAATATGAACAAACTATTTTCTAATGTCATCTACCCAGAAAATATGTCGTATGTCAGAAAGTCACTTATAGTTCGTATAACTGCTCCCCTCAATGTGAAGTTTATGCTTCCTTGAAACCCCATATGTTTGAGCGCCTTCTTTCCATAATTGTTTTAACTCCTCAACTAGCAGTTGTTAATAGACATTAATCTTCCCTTTAGGACTCTTTAGCATAAATCAAGAAGGTAAGAAACACGTATTGCTTCTCTGTATATAATCAAGGTGGTAACTTGTATGGAGTTGCAATTACGGATCAATATAAGTACGTCTAGTCAAAATTTCTAAATGAGGCAAACCCATCAGTGCATAAATCTAATCAAACACTACGACGTTTAGCAGCAAAATTCCTTGAATGTCATATTGAAATGTTTTCAGTAACAATATGATATGAATGAGCCATGAAGCCATATACACGTGGATTCATTTGCTCCATTGTACTCTTAGTCGCGTACAATCTTTGTAACCTTGACCCTATTGGAAAGAATATTAGCACTTTCTTTGCAACACCTTTACCCTTCAATGTCTTTTTCTCATATCTATTAGCTCCATAATGCTGACATCTTTCCCAATTAACTTTATCTTTTCTATACAACATGCACCACTAGGACAAGTACCTATCAGCTCCATAATGCTGATGTCTTTCCTAATTAACTTTGTCTTTCCGATATAACATGCACCCACTAAGACCAGTATCAATTCTCTCACATGGAAGTTGTAAAGCACAAGAAGTGTCAGTCATCCTATTATCATATGGGCATATTTATTTCATCATTGCCAGGACATTGTCAACAGCTATGTTTAGGATATTAAACTCATATTTAATGTTTGTGAGTCATGACACCACCAATAATAATTAAAGTATAGCTCACATCCCTCATACAAAGGTTTCTTAGCTACTTCTACTATTTCAAAGAATTTTTTGTTCTTCATTTGATTGTTGATCCATATTTTCCTCAACCTAATTTGGTGACGTAGACCCAAAGGCATCTATCAACATTTTTTGAATAGGTTCTACCTCTACACTTTATGATCCACCAGTATTAACCTTTAAATTAGGATACGTCTCCCCATGGTTAACCTAATGAAAACAGTTAGGGCAAAACCTATGTTTATATGAATGTATTCTCACCGTGTTCTCATCTAAGTAAGACACATTCTAACATTTACTATACGAACACCTCATTTTATTTGATATCTTGACATTTTCCTCTTGTTTAGCAACTGCATTAAATTTGTGTTCTACCTTACGAATAGACTGCTTATTCAAGTGTTTTCCATCAAACCATTCATACATTCAATGTCTATTTGTCCCTATTATTGCATATTCAATAATAAACCAATTAAGCATTGTTGTCATAATAAAATTAAGCATTGTTGTCATAATAAAATTAACTTAGTAATTATACTTGCACAATATTTTATATTCATTTTCATGACATAAAGACTTAATTTTGTGATTAGCATGACACAAGCCAAATATAACACAATCTCATCTCCCATGTAAAAATATAATATAATGGACAAATACTCATAGCATAGCATATGAATATTTACGTAACTTTAAATGACATGCTCATGATTAACATCCTTCTACAGGGATATGTGATTCTACACCTGTTCAAGAATAATATGATAGAACATCGTGTTATATCCTTCCATACTTTGACGAAAATTCAGCAGTATTTTCCCTTAGTTGTCTACGTACAACTTACAAAGATGAAATCCCTTATGTTTATGGAAATATAATTCACCAAGATATGAAGTGACTTATCTTCATAATTATACACAAAGAACAATTGGAAAATTACCACCTTAAATTTGTCAAATATATGCAAAATTTACTAACCACACGTAACAAGTTGTCGTCTTTAGCGCCATACACATGATGTACACTACAAAAAAAAGGTCGTGTTGATATGGAATTAGCGACGGAAAAATGGAAATAGCAATGGAATTTTAAACTTAATAGTGAAAATGAACCATCACATTTTTTGTCATCGCCGAGAAGTCAGCGACAAAATTTGGAAATTCCGTTGTCGCCTGGCGATGGAACTGGCAATGAATACGCAGAGATCGCGGGAACCGAAGGCGCACAAGTGGGCGATGGAATTTTCATTTCATCGCCATCAGCAGTGGAAATTCCGTCCTTGGTGAACATCTCAGTGTTGATTTAAAAAAAATATTTCGGTATGATGAACTTTCTGTCGCCTATCCGTCGCTATTTTTTTCCCTTTTTCAAATAAAATTTTTGTTTTCGCAATTATCCCAAATTATAATACATGTCATTTCATGCAAGAAAATACATCGAGGACAACCCCCTCGATACTAATGCTTCACTCGAAGTGTTTTCAACAAATTTCAATCCATAACTAAGGCAAACATTGCATACAAACCCAATTCTTTTAAATCTCTCATCATAATTCATATTACAAATTCATACAATGCTTAAAAATATAAGTGTACCTAACAACACCATGATCAAGAGAGCACAATAGAGATGGAAATGTAGATATATGCATAAGCAAGAAATAGAGAGGGAAGAAGCAAGCAAGTCAGGAGTCAATCGTCGAGGTAAGTATCATCATACTCTTCATCCTTATCCTCGTCCTCATTCTCTTCATGTTGATATGGATGGTTGATGAAGGGAGGTTGTGAGCCTGAACTGGAAGCTTGTTGTATTTGAAAAAAAGTTGCCATTTGTTGACTCATATTCGTCATTTGTTGGCTCATTATTTGATTGGACTCCTCTAATTGCTTACATTTCTCCACAAGCATCCGAACATTTAAGCTTGCGAAGTAAACTCACCCTCCAACTTGGTCAACATACCCCTTAAATCATTCAACTCCTGTTGGGATGACACCTGATCTGTACCGGTTAAAAACCATGTATATAAAGTATACATTAGTGACAATGAATTAACTCATCCTAAAGTGACGTTATGCACACATTAATAACTCAAATATAAATAGTGTTTAAATTTACTATACTAGCTCGTTGAGAGGGACTGAAGTAGGAGGACTCCCTACTATTGATGGCCTTATCTCTAATGTCATAAATAAGACCTCTTTTGTTCGTATAGGCCTTCACCCACAACTTGTTTGGGTTGAAAGAAAATGAAATGGAGCTTAGGAATTGCCATCTGAGGTCCCTTGAGAGTTGATGATGTTTTGAAATTCTTGTTCAAAGTACTCCTACGATATCATAACATTTGCAAAAAATAAAACATATCGTACTTAATTAAAGTGTATGAACCACTAATTAAGATTGACCATCAAGAATAACTTATGTATATTTGTTTTGATTTCTTATCAACTCCAGGTCCATCTTCTTTGTCCTAAAGTTGGTGGGTGCCGGCAAATAACTCAACAATTATTGGTTCTGTACCAAGTTGTTTCCTCTACGTGTCAAACAAATTCAGAAAACACATTAATCCTCATAATCAAATAAATAATTAGAAGAAGTTGTAAGATGTATAATTAGTTACCAGATGCCTCCTATACTCATGCATAGGGATTGAGCCATAGGTGTGAAAAGATGGTCCCAGACTAGCTAGGTCACCAAGTCGATTTTTTGAGCTTTGTCACATAATTTTTTGTATGATTTGTTTGCCCAATGTTGTTGGAGTCCTCTCCATTACCCATCACTGAGCCATGTAGGCTGCTTGTTGTACTTTCATGCCTTACGAAGGAAGTCCCTCAAATGTACATTGCCTCTATTTTCAAAATTTTTCCTGACTCGATCCTCATGGATAAAATCTCAAGCGAACCACTTTTGTAAATAAACAAACAATAACTACATCAAATAATATCATAGTAATGAATCAAGCACATATAAAGTGTTAATATGTAGTCACTATAGTTACCTTGAACTCTCCAAATCAAAAATCTCAAACTTGTTTACGCACTTTAACCCCTAGAAGGCGAAGGTGCATCATATTTACCTTGGAAGATCTAAAAAATCCTTTCAACAGCGCTTTCATTAGAGAAAAACCTATTTCAACATAAAACATTACATAAAATACTTGAAGTGCAAAATGCACAACAATTTTCACACTGACCTGTTATGATCTGACACAATAGATGTCTTTGATTGAGTGCTTCCATAACTAAACTGTGCTTTACAATCTCTAGTTCCAATGTTTTATTAGGACTGATTATAGTTAGGGTCGATAGTTTGGGGAGTAGGGTTGACGGTGTTAGGAACATGGGCATTGGTTGGAATGTTATATGCAAATTATTGAGAAATGAATGTCTCGTTAGGGACGTATGTGGTATAAGGAGGGAAAGACTCCACAGAAACTATCCCAAATTGAGTAAGAATTGTTCCCAGAGCACCTGATATGTGAGGTGGTTGGGATGAAGGTGAATCTATGTCCATTACACTGGGATGGGCATTAAACTTCCTATGCCCTCTTCCTCAACCTTGAGTATAGGACTTACCTCGACTAGCGATGGAATCCATATCTGAAATAGTTGACAACAAATACAAGTACAAATAGTGACTGTACATATTAACAATTTAATCACACACCACAATAGTTAGAATATCAAGTTTTAAAATTAACATATATAATAAAAGTACATTCATGCACATTTGCATTGCAATGATGGTAAGCGCTGAAGTATATAACAATTCATAAGCATAATCTTCATCATCATCCTCGCCCCCATCCTCATCATCATTCTCATCATCGTCATCATCACTAACATTATATAAATGTATATCTCCTTGTTCTTCATCTGTTTCATTTCCATCATCCAATTTGCCCTCTTCATAATCCTCATCCTCTTATGTCTCATCTATGTCATCATTTACTTGAATAAATGAAAAATCCATATCATCAATAACTCTTCCGGTGATGCACTTTCATCCACTAATTATGTGGGGATAACATCATTCATAAATTCAACAAGTGTTGTCATGCCCGTTTGCTGGTAAACAATAGGAAGAGTGTATTACGTATCTACTCTGACTCTTGATTTGGTTGGTATGACAATGAGCCAATTGACCCTATCCCTTGAGCGATCTGAGTGTGGCATAAAGTACACTTGTGATGCAATATTTGGAAAGATGAATAGATCATACTTTTTGTACCTCTTGTATGATGAACCTCAATAAGTTTGCTTAGTTTATGAGATCATGTCCCACGGAACAATGTGGAATCAAACCACTTAAAACTGAATAGCACACATCATTTCAAGTGGTTCACCTACATACTCAATTTTGATGATATCTTTAAGTACGCTATAATAATCATTTTCCATATCACCTTCTCCAATCCGATATACACCAACACCATAATTGTATGGTTTCTTCCCAACACTGCGTGCTTCCGTGTGGAATTTAAATCCATTAACTCCATATGTCGTCCACGCTAACACATGTCTATTAGGCTTCATAGCCAATTGTATCAAATACAAATATTTGTGATTGTCAAATAGTTGAATGTAATGCACCTAAGGTTATAGAGGATGTGGTTTTAGTTTATACAATACACCTAATTGTGTCATAGTATTTTTAAGTGACTAAGTTCAATTACTTACATTTTGACTAAACTAATTTGCAAAATGAGTTTCAATGATGGCATCAACATCAGCATCACTAACATTAGGTTGGGCAGTTCAGATTTGTTTCGTGAAAATTTTACGACATTTTATACACATTGTAAATAAACAACTTTTTTGAAGCATAAACTCAATCGCAACTTATCTTGTTGAAATGTGACTCACCCATTAGAAGGCTTAGGTTCATCACAATTTAATAGCATGTGAAAATGAGCAGCAATATATTTAGTATCTATGAGATACCTTGATCTTTCCTTCTCAATAATGGTTTCTTGCGATTCAAACACAAATAGAGTTGGGAAATTGTTATTATGCTCATTGGCATCCTCATTTCTTTAACATCTATTGCGCATGGAGGGCACATTAGAGCCAAAGTAATAGGAGGCAAAAAACATCCTTTCAGCTTCTAAGAAAGCTTCTGTAATTGAACATTCAGGATACGCTTGTTGTTTTATCTTTTTCTTTAAATGACCGAAGTACCTAATAAAATAATATTAAGTAATGACTTGTAAGTGATTACATAGTTTAGTTGTTTAAATCCATTTTCATCAAATATAATCTATTTTACCTCTCAAATGGATATATCCATCGATACTGTACAGGACCACTAAGAAATGCCTCTTCTACCAAGTGCACCGATAAATACTCCAACACATTAAAGAAGCCTGGAGGAAATATCGTGTCCAACTTACAGAGAGTAAGAGAGGTTTCAACACATCATCTGGGAAAGCACCAAATGTAATAGGTAACAGAGTCTCTACGAACACATGACAATCATGACTTTTCATATTAATAAACTTTGCTTTATTAAGGTCCACAATTTTCCTCAAATTAGAGTCGTATCCATCAAGCATGTTAACTCGCTTCACCCATTCACACAGCTCTCTTCTTTTATCCATAGCAAGGATGAACTTCGCTTTTGGTTTAACCGTTTTGCTACTTAGGCCTGGTTGCAAATGTAATTCTTCCCCATCACATATATCTACAACATCCATTCTTGATTTGACATTGTCGCTTATTTTTTCATGAACATCCACTATAGTGTTAACGATGTTTTCAAAGAGGTTTTTTTCTATGTGCATCACATCCAAACTATGGCAGAGCAACTAGTGTTGTCGATAAGGCAACTCCCAGAATATCCTCTTCTTCATCCAGTTACGCTCATTTTCCTTAAATTCCAGTATTTGAAAGTCATCGTTTGTCATTACCATTAGGTAGTGTGCCACCTTAACATAAAGATGTTCCCCACATATGCAGTGAGAAGGACCCCCCATAACAGTTCTGCCTTTTTTTAATTAAGTTCTATTTTTTATAAATGCATGATTCCTTAGTAAGAAACACCAATGACAATCAAACCATGAGGATTTACCTCTATTCTAGATGTTCAAAGCCTTTTGTTGTTTCATGCATATTGGACAAGCCGATTGATCATTAGTGCTCCACCCATATAACCTTTTATATGATGAAAAATCATTAATGGTCCACATAAATGTAGCCTTCATTTGAAATGTCTTACCTATAGATATGTCAAATGTTTCAATTCCAACATCCCACAGCTCCAACTCATCAATAAGAGGTTATAAATATACATATATTTTGTTCTTGGAATTTTTAGAGGCGGGGATTACACAAGTGAGGAACATAAATGGTGGTCATACACATTTCAAGGGGAATGTTATAAGGTGTAGCCACCACTGGCCAAATGGAATAAGATTTTGAAGACAAAGGATAAGGACTAAATCCATCTGTACATAACCTAAGGCTAAGATTTCGAGGCTCTGTAATAAAATTAGGGTACTTGTTATCAAAATATTTTCATGTTGCCTCATCTAATGGATGACATAAAATACCATCCTCACGTCGATGTTCATAATGTCATCTCATGTGCTTTGCAGTGCTTCATGATGCATACAACCTCTGAAGTCGAGGTTTCAATAACAAGTAATGCATCCTTGCATATGGCAATAGACTTTAATTCCTCTATTATGACCTTTGCCTTTCCATCTCGAATGCCTGTAAAACTTGCATTCATCGAGGTTCCAGTCCTCTTTAAAGAAGAACATACAACCTTTAAGCCAACAATCAATTTGTATCACATCACCACTGAGATCTTTAACAACCTTTTTTTGTCTGGCCATAGTTGTTTGCCACACAGTTGTTAGGTGGGTACATCTCCTTCATTAACTGAACAATTTCATTGAAATAGTTTTATAACATGTTATAATCAGACTTGATAATCAATAGCCGAACAGCAGTAGATAGCTCATTATGCATAGAACAACCATCATATAAGGATTGTTGAGCAGTTTGAACCATATTATAGAATTATTCTTCACAAGTGCTTGGCTCTTCATCCCTTACATTTTCATTTTCCAATATGGCATCACCAACTATGTACCCCATACAATCTACATAGCATTCATTATAGTCATGGTTAGTATGACTTGAACTGCTAGCTCCGGCCATTTCACTAGTAGAATATCTAAAATCATATTATTCAAGTTCTAATTCACCATGGCTTATCCAAGGCCAATATCCTTTTACAAAACCCTTATACATCAAGTACATCTTTACCTCATCAGGTGTTAAGTACGCTCTATTTTTACACTTGGCATATGGACATCTATACTTCCTCCCACCTTGGAACTCTGCCTGTCTACATGCAAATGCATTAAATTGACTCAATCCATTTAGAAATTCGTGCGCATAACCATTATGATCAGGCGATGATCTATTATACATCCACTAATGATGTTGAGGAACATTCACTTTCTGCTCAAGCAACAATATTCATGAAAATTATCGGATTAGTATCAATAATTTGTATAATTGTAATTATATAAATTTCTCAATTATATATAACATATATTTTAATAGTCAAATGCAACATTAATTAATATTATAGCATTAACTTCTTTAATATTCGTGTTCCACTCTATCTATTTTCTTATATTACGAACCTACATATTTATCAAAAGAATCGTAAGTACAAACAAAAACATCAAGTCACATTAACATACGACCCACATTATAGCATTAACTTTACACCACCAGTATTATTGAAATACATTGTCCACTATCAACAATTATTGCTTTTAAAGCATGACAATTT
>JAKOGI010000628.1:35000-267500 GCA_029747015.1 Carnegiea gigantea
TGACAATGCAAAAAAGACGAAAATTAAGACCTCAATAATCGAAAATATAAACCAACAGACATAAAAATGCAAAACAACAGACCCCAATCATCATATTAGGCATGGAATGCAGCTAAGAGGGAAAAGTGTAAGCTCCCTAATTGAACCCATTCAAGATTCATCATTGAAGCGCAAAACCATGTTATTAGGCATGAATTAGAACTAAGAACAACATATATGCTCAAGAAACTATGTCTTGCAAACATCCCCATCAAATCCTAATTCTCAAATTAAGGCAAACAATCCCAGTGAAGTTTTTCAATCCTAATGTGACCTAAAATAAATCCCACCACCAACCCAATCCTAATAACACTACTGCGCACTCTTCTCACGATTAGACAAAGCATAACATACTACAGTAAAGGATGCATTTTAAATTTTGTTAGAGATCTAATATGTTGTTGGATGAGAAATCGTAACTTTCAACTTTGGTGATATGGACACGCCTCCCATATTGTCTGCTTATTAGTTTTTAGCACCCAAACACCCTATCTCTCCCTCTCTCAGTAAGCAGTGTTGCTTATCAATGAAAACAGCTTACCCTCTAATTAGCCAGCACAAGTGTGCTGCTCATGGAATGTACAAGACTTTCAGCAAGTTAAGACACTCATTCTTCCAAGATATCATGGTGGAAGCAAAGGTCATAAAGAGACCTTAATGTTACATTACATAGATATTGGGCTACACAAAGAGAGCAAAAAACTTAACATTCACAATACAAACATCCCCTTAACACCCTAATTCTCAAATAAAACCAGATAATCCTAGTAAAGCTTTTCAACCTAATGTGACCTGAAATCAATCCTACCACCAACCCAATCCTAGTAAACAACATGGATATAAATGTCAGTCGTTAAAATTGGATGACAATGCAGTTAGTAAGAGGATCTTACTGGTGGCTGTTGACAGCATAAGGCAAGTCACCGGCAACGAAACGATTTAACCAGCAACAATTGCAGATCTAACAGGTGACAACATTGAAAAAGAGAAAGAGAGAGATGAGAGCCATTCGGGGAGAGAGCACTACAAGAAAAAAAGACTTTAGGCGACAAGTTCGTTGCAAAATCTTTTTTTTTTTTGAGAGAGACTTTACCAGTGATGATTGTGCAAACAATGAGTATATCTGGGGTTGATCGATTTTGGGAAGAGGAAGAGAGAGAATAGCGTAGACTGGAAGCTAGGATGTTTTGTTTGAGTGTTGCCTCCCTTATTTTTTTGGTTAGCATTGAAATTTAGCATCAAATCAATCAGTCAACTCAAACAGAGTTGGATTAAATTAGTGGACTCTAAAAGCCTACGCCGTTAGAGTCGGATTCTCATATCTGACGCTAAAATTCGACTCTATTAGAGACGAGTTAATAAATCCGACACTAAAATGGTCTAATTTATTGTTGTCTAAATGTATTGTTGTCTCTAAATTTTCAATGCTAATAGCGAGTTTTCTTGTAGTGGATCAGGTGGGAACTAACTAGGCTACTATTGTTTCAACGATCCTAAGTCCCAACTTAATTCTCACACACACTCTAAAGTCTCTATTATCATTACCAAGACTTGAAGAGTCAAACCGTTAGCCCCAAAGTTTATAAATTGCATATTCTTATGTACATAGGTATGTCTCATGAAAAAGATACAGTAAGATGGATTCTTATAAGGGTGACTTTTCAAAGATTTTGAGGAAATTAATAATTTATTTTTACAGTGGCTATATAATTTAAGGATCGACTCATCGCAATTCATTTATGGGAACTTTTAAAGTTATTTATAAATAAATTATTAGTGAATTCATTATTATCAAAAATCATCATTAAACTGTCTGTTTTATGATAACACTTGTATAGGAGACAAAGTCTAAGCCAAATTTTTTTAAAAACAATTCACCATAGATTAGAATTAGGTCAGTGATTTTTTCTTAATCGAAAAAAAGGAGATCATTCTATATTAGAATTGAGAAATTTGTACGTATCCTCAGACGCCCTCTCTGCTGTGCAGTCAGGGACCTCCGTTTCCCAAGTTCTGAGACAAAAACTATATAGTTGCAAATGGGCAAGATCATATGCAATCTGATTACCCCCTCTTTTAACAAAAGACCATGAACAAAAGCCGAAAGAACTAACAAGAGATGAGATATCCTTAACTATAGACCCCATAAAAGAGTCCTGGACTTTATTTTTTTCAAGTGATTAGATAAGGGGGAGACAATCTCCTTCCATCACAATGCTCTCGAAGCCTGCCTCCAAAGCACGATGCATACCCAATAAACAAGCTAGTGCCTCTTCCACCACTGGCTCAGTAAAGCCATGGCCTTGTTCAGTCCCGACCATCATCACGTCCCCAAGAGAGTTCTTGATCTCAAACCCTCTGCCCCATCCAGCCTCACCAATTTTCCCACCATCAAAGTTCATCTTGAATAGACCTGCTGAGAGAGGCTCCATCTAGCGGGGTGGGATACCCCGGTTGGCTCCACACATGTCTGTAGTTCATGGTAACTCCTCAAATAAGTAATAGCTCTCCTGCTCAAAGCATTAAGTTATGGTCTGGCCTACGAAAAATGAAGCGGTTTTATGCATTCCAAATTTCCCAAAGGATAGCTATGAAGTTCCCCAGAGTATCTGAATCAACTTTCGTAGACATACTTGCTATGGAGTCTTCCATACTGTGAAACTTAGCGTCCCAAACGCCGTAGTCCCCTGGCTCCCTTCCCATAGTTGAACGGCTAAGGGACACTCTAACAAAGCATGCATATCACTTTCCTCATGGTGGCCACAAATAGGATAGTTCATATTCCAGGAGGGCATACGAGGGTCCAAGTTGCTATTGGTCGGGAGAATCCCCTTACAAATCCTCCAGGCAAAGAGCTTGATATGGGGTGGTGGGCAAAGACTCCAAATCATTTTCTAAATAGTTTGCCTGGGGCACAATGAACCTTCATTACTCAAAAGCTTAGCCTTCATAATCATGTGATAAGCTGAGCAAACCGAAAAGGACCTATCAGGGCAATAACGCCATATTAGCTTATCATGGGCCCAAGAGGCACACAGGGGCATGGCCAGGATCATTTTAGCGTCGACGGGTAAGAAAAAGTCCTTGACAAGGATCTCACACCAGCATGCATTTTCATAATCAATGAGATCACACACTCGAACATTAGGGAGGTGGCTAGGTCTAGGCATGATTACCTTGAACGTGGAGGGCCTAGGAAGCCAATGGCTATTCCACGCCTCAATAGATTGCCCGTCTCCAACCAGCCATCTAGATCCCATAAGCACTATGTCCCGTACCCCTAAGATGCTACGCCATGCATAACTAGGTTTGGAGCCAAGGGTAGCCATGAAGATACCACCATTCGTACAGTACTTGGCCCGTAAGATGCTACGCCATGTATAACTAGGTTTGGAGCCAAGGGTAGCCATGAAGATACCACCATTCGTACAGTACTTGGCCCGTAATAGTTGGGCCACCAATGACGATGGGTTCTTGACCAATCTGCAAAACTGCTTGGTGAGTAGCACCTTATTGAATGCATTCATATCCCTGAATCTGATCCCTCTATCCTTCTTCTTCAGACAAAGCTTCGATGCACCCAGCCAGTGTATTTTCCTCCCCCTCTTGTTTATATCCCCACCAGAAATGGTTTATAGTGGCTTAAATGGAATGATAGAGTTCTTGTGGAAACTTGAAGATACTCATGGAGTAGGTCGGGATAGCTTGAGCCACAGCTTTGATCAGCACTTCCCTTCCCGCCCACGATACAAGTCTCCCCATCTAACTCGACATTCTACTCTTGATATGATCCACAAGAAAGAGAAAAGGTTTCTTCTTCGACCTTTGCACAACCATTGGCAACCCGAGATACTTATCGTGGGATAGAACCTCTCTTATGTCAAGAGTTAAGGTAATAGCCGCTCGTCTATCATGAGGAACACCCTTGCTAAAAGAGACATCTGTCTTGTTAAAGTTAACTTGCTGAGCCAAAGCTGCCTCATATTCTTGAAGAACTCTTTTAACAGTTCTAGCTTGGTTTAAGTTGGCCCCATAAATTATAATGGTATTGTCTGCAAACATCAAATGGGAGATTGCTGGGGCATTCTTACATATTTGTTATCCATGTAAGGAACATTGCGCCACTGCCCATTTAAATAATCCATTCATGCCCTCCGAGCAGAACAAGAACAAAAAGGGGGAGATGGGGTCCCCTTACCATAGCCCTCTGTTAGGGACGATATTCCCCTGCGGTACCCCATTCACTAAAAAAAAAAAAGATACTGATGGAACGCAACGCATCTGATAAGTGCTTAAAATGTACATATTTTTAGGGTTATTTCGCCTCGTTTTTAGGAGAATTTTATGCTTAATAATGTCAATTACTCTTCTATTCTCGATTTATACTTGGGTGTAGTTGTTTTATATATTTTGCAGGATTTTTAGTCTTTTCACCCAGCATTTTCCCTTCAATGGCTGTATTTTGACCTCCTCCATGATCAACCATAAGTTGCCACAACCGTAGAGTAAAGAAAGATCAAGAAATCTGGTTCTAGCACAGACCACGGTCAAACCGTGGTAGATGCCAGTGGTTGGCCTATAACTATTGCCTCTTCATTTTCCCTCGGCTGTGTGGTTGAGAATGCTTGAAGTTTTCCATAAATAGCGACACCGGTAGCAGAAGGAAGTAACTCCGCAATCATCTCCTAGAGCATTTCAAGCAATAGCATAGTTTAGATTAGTCTTTTCTCTCAAATTTTGTAGTTTTTAGTTTGTTTTGTTTGGTGAGAATTTCGAGTGTCAGAGTTTTTGATTCTAAGGCGGTTTTGAAGCCCTTGGTGAAGGCCATCTCAATCGAATCACTTTTGCTTAGATTTTTCCCAATCTTTGGTTAGTTTATCTTTTCAATCATGTCTGAGTAGTTTTCTTAGTCTAGGGATTTAGGAATTTGTGAAAGATATTGGATCATGTTTTAGTTTGTTCAATTATGCAATTTTCATAATTGCTTTGATTTGTCTATCAAGTGTTTTGCATGTTGTGGGTTGATTTTTGGCCAAAATTTACTTCCACTATTGAAACAACCGAGTGAATATTCGAAAGAGGACATTTGGTTATTGGACTGCTTGATTAGACTTAACATAACTTCAACTCGATAAAGAGATTTATATGTTAGGAGAGCTAGTGAGTAATCCATATATTAAACTTGGATTAAGTCAAATTAGTTTAAGAGAATGTCGTTTGCTTAGTTTAGGTAAATTTAATTGATTTCGAAAGAATATACTGAATTTTTGAAAAAGATTACAATTCCTCGAAATCTACCAATTACAAGAATAGTACATGTTTATCAGATTTGATCCAATTCTCTTCCATAATTATGAAAACTCCTAGACATTTTTCTATTATTGATTTAATCAAGTTTTATTTGTGATTGTTAATTGAAATCCACTCGAATATAGTTTCGCTTAGCACATTCCGATGGGTAAAACTTAGTAAGTTTCTTTGGTCCCTGAGGATCGATAACCCTATCTATACTGTATCTACCCGTGCGCTTACAGCAGTAGAAGTAGTAGTAGTCACAACCTACGCATATCACATCAAGTTTTTGGCACCGTTGCCGAGTAGATGTCCCGTGAGCTTTTGAGCTTTAAGAGGCTATTTATCATTTTTAGTCTCATGTTCTTCTTTATGTGTGACTCTTCCTTGACGTCATTTCTCTAGAACTTATTGTGATTCTCGTTCAAGATCATATTTCGCAAATGCATTTAGACAACATGATTGAGGCATTTTTCTTTGTTTGATTTATTTGAAACCCATGGCCAAATTGCCACCCTTGTCATATATTGTATCCCTTTGTTAGCCCCTTTGAGCCTTTATCCATGTTTCTTGATTTAACCCTCCTATTTTTAGCCCATGGCGAAACACTTGTCTTACCCTTAAGCCAAGCCTAAGAGCAGTGCTATATTCTTTTGCATCAATTTGATAGGGTATTAGCAAGATGGATTGTTATTGTTTTTAGTGAATTTTTGGTTGTTTGGTGCAGGGGTGTAGTAAAAAAAAAAAGAAAAAAACAATAAATCCCTGTTTACTGTGTAAAATTTAGAGAAGAGTTCGATTTTAAAGTTCATTATGGAATTCCCTTGGCTATTCCTCTTTGAAAAAAAAATCAAGAAAAAAAAATCATCAGAAAAAAAAAATCGAAGAAAGTGATTAGCCTTGGTGGGAATAAAAGCTATTTTTGATTTTTGACTCTATCTCTTTTCATTTTGGGATTTAGTTTGTTGATGAATTGATATTGTTCGAGCAAGATGTAATATGATGCATTGAAATTGTTTAGGCTCTTAGTCTATGGCTTTTAGCTCCTCATTTCCAAAAACGTTTATTCCCTTCTTACCTTTACCCTAAGCCCCGTCACATCCCTATGAAAGTCCCCATGATTGTTTAATGTATTAGCATTTTAGTGGTGGCGAATTTGAGAATCTTGTCAAGCTTGTGGTAGATTTGTGTCAAAGGAATGAGAATTGAGAAAACCCTCATATTTATACATTGTCAAACACATGAGTGCTGAGTGTCATATAACTATATTGAGTTTCTACTGGCCTTGCTAGTCTTACCTGTTTCATGTACCAAAATGATTGTATTTGACAATTTGGAGAAAAATTGATTCGAATTTTGTATTTCGGTCTATTAAGCGTTTTTGAAATTTTATTCCCTATTCTGCTTGCTAATGATATTTTTGCATCATTTTGGGGCTACCTTTGGATCATCCTTGTCATTTGAATGTTACCTATGTCTATCCTAAGGAGGTTGTGTATATTCTTTTTAGCCTTTACATTGCTTGAGGACAAGCAACAGTTTAAGCATGGGGCAGTTTGATAAGTGTTTAAAATGTACATATTTTTAGAGCTATTTTGCCTCGTTTTTTAGGAGAATTTTATGCCTAATGATGTTATTTACTCTCCTATTCTCGATTTATGCTTGGGTGTAGTTGTTTTATGTGTTTTGCAGGATTTTTAGTCTTTTCATCCAGCATTTGCCCTTCAATGGCTGTATTTTGACCTCCCCCATGGTCAACCATGAGTTTCCACGACCATAAAGCAAAGAAAGATCAAGAAATCCGGTTCCAGTACAGACCACAGTCAGACCATGGTGGGCCTATAACTATTGCCTCTTCGTTTTCCCTCGGCTGTGTAGCTAAGAATGCTTAAACTTTTCTATAAATAGCAATACCTGCAGTAGAAGGAAGCATCCTCAATCATCTCCTAGAGCATTTCAAGCATTAGCATAGTTTAAATTAGTCTTTTCTCTCAAATTTCATAGTTTTTAGTTTGTTTCTTTTGGTGAGAATTTCGAGTGTGAGAGTTTTTGATTCTAAGGTGGTTGTGAAGCTTTGATGAAGGTCATCTCAATCGAATCACTTTCACTTAGATTTTCCCCAATCTTTGGTTACTTTATCTCTTCAATCATGTCTGAGTAATTTTCTCAGTATAGGGATTTAGTAATTTGTAAAAGATATTGGATCATGTTTTAGTTTGTTCAAGTGTGCTATTTTCATAATTGGTTTGATTTTGTCTATCAAGTGTTTTGTATGTTGTGGGTTGATTTTTGGACAAAATTTACTTACATTATTGAAACAACCGAGTGAATATTTGAAAGAGGACATTTAGTTGTTGGACTGCTTGATTAGACTTAAAATAACTTTGACTCGACAGAGAGATTTATATGTTAAGAGAGCTAGTGAGTAATCCAATATATTAAACTTAGATTAAGTCAAATTAGTTTGAGAGTATGACATTTGCTTAGTTTAGGCAAATTTAGTTGATTTCGAAATAATAGACTGAATTTTTGAAAAAGATTACAATTCCTCGAAATTTACCAATTAAAAGAATAGTACATGTTTATCAGATTTGATCCAATTCTCTTCCATAATTACGAAAATTCCTAGACGTTTTTCTCTTATTGATTTAGTCAAGTTTTGTTTGCGATTGTTGATTGAAATCCACTCGAATATAGTTTTGCTTAGCACATTCCGATAGGTAAAACTCAATAAGTTTCTTTGGTCCCTGAGGAACGATAACCCTGTTTATACTACATCTACCCGCGCGCTTACGACAGTAGAAGTAGTAGGAGTCACAACCTACACACACCACATCAACGTTTTGGCACCATTGCCGGGAATAAGTTGTAAACTATTGAGTGTTGTCTTATAAAAGTGACTAAGCATTGTTTTGATTTGTTTTTCTTGTTATTTTTCTTTTTTCTGTTTAATTCTACTGGTAGTATTGGTGAAGTGCTTGCAGGAATTTTTTCTAGCTTATGTGAAGTCTGATCTTATACGAGCTCGATCCAGAAATTGAGAGGACTTTTCGCTTAAGAAGTGATGTATATGTGGGTGATAAGTGAACCAAATCAAACTCAAACAAATTCTAAACAAGAATCAAACCAAAGAAAAGTGAATATGGAAGATAGATTGAGATGGATCGAAGAATAATAACAAAAGAAAAAACAAAGGATAAACAAGACCTTGCACTTGAGATAATCCTTCACGGAGCCACTCAAGGGCTTGATCTTGGGCAAATTCTCTTGTCTTTACCAAGGAATCACTCCAATTGGAAAAAAGGAAGAGAACCTAGAACACCACTTGAACTTGCCAAAATTCAAGATATAGAACTAGGGATTTGGAACACTTTTGAGAATCACACTCAAAGGTATTTGTATTTCACTTGGGAAAGCTTACAACTCTGAATGATAAGCATCACACGCCCCTCCCCTTTTATAAGCTCAGCAAAAGACAACCAAAAGACTCAATAACTCCTAACAATTAAAACTAGCTAATGAAAAGTCTAAGTAAAATGAAAAGACTCATCATAAAAAGGGTGGGGGAGGTTACAAGGAATATTCTAAGATTTCTACAGCTGATTATTCCCATCTAGAAGCATCTAAAACGTGCACAATATCAGCCACACAATCACATGTAACCGAAGACTCTTCATATTCCCAGAATTAATCCTTGCAGCTGCTTCAACTTCAACAGAGTATATCTTCCAGAATACTCGGCCAAAACACGCGTTCTTGGGCTTGCTGGAAAGCCCTGGAAGTCTATTTTCCAGAATGGGCTCATTTGCTCAATTTGGATAAGCGGTTTGAAAGTTATGGCCCAAACAATGCACCTATCTCAGACTGGACTGGATCAGAATAATGTACCTTTGAGTGATATTTTGCCCAATCAAATGACGTCCAAATTAAACAAACTTGGGCTTATTTTAAAGCTGAAATCTTAAGCTTCCAAAGCATATGGACCCTCAAGTTGTGGGTCTACTTGAGCTTGTCCAAAAGTTACCACAGAAATTACCTTCCGCAGGGACGAATCGGGCACTAATTCTTCCGGAAGGAATAAAACTTTTCTACAGAGTTTTGCCACGTCTTTGACTTCTTGAAGCTTGATTGGGTCTTCCTTGGGCTGGGCTTGATGGTCTTTGGGCCGTTCATGATGGTCTCCATCATTGAAATGCAAGGTACTCTTGATCCCCATTTGGAAAACCCGTTTGAAAAAGGCACTTTGACGTTCAAATAGAACTCCATAAAGTGTCTTTTGTCATGAAATTCAAATATTGGAACCAAAGAGGAGCCTTGCCATGCATGAACTTGTTTGAAACTTACCTCCCTTGAAGTTGAGTTTAAAGAATGAAAATGATCCCCTTGAAAATATACATCAAGAAGGAAAAGGCAGAGAATTAAAGAACAAAGGCATGAAGCAAGAACGGATTCAAGCATGGCTGGTGAAGAAAGAAGGACCCTTTATGATTTGGTTACCCCTGGAGCCCAAGGGATTGCCTCTAGCATTGCTCTCAAGCCAGCACTGATTTCTATGGTGCAATAATCTCAGTTCCGCGAAACTCCCTTGGAAGATCCGAATCTCCACCTCTCGGTATTCTTAGAGGTGTGTGATACGGTAAAGTTAAAAGGAGTCTCCAGCGATGCGATTCACCAACGCTTATTCCCTTTCTCATTGAGGGATAAAGCGACGGCTTGGTTGCATTCCTTGTCATCTGGTTGCATAACGACTTGGGACGAGTTGGCAAAAGCTTTTCTCGCCAAATTTTTTCCCCTGAGCAAGACAGCAAGCCTGTAAAATCATATTACCAACTTTCTGCAAAGTGAAGATGAGATGCTCTATGAAGCCTGGGAACATTTTAAGAATTTGCTGCGTTTGTGTCCCCATTATGGTCTTCAGCGCTAGATGATTATCCAGACATTTTTAACAATGTGACCCAAACTATGAGGTCCACATTGATGCAACAGCAGGAGGAACTCTAATGATTAAGACCGAGGATGAAGCGTATAGTCTTATCGAGGAGATGGCGCTAAATAATTTTCAATGGTCCACTGACCGAACCCAACCCAAGAGGGTTAGAGGTAAGTTTGAAGTCGATGCTCTAACTTTATTTTCTGCTAAAGTAGATGCCATGACTCAAAGATTAGACCGACTAAATGTGAATGCTATTAATTCTAATGCCGCTTCCCATTGTGATACCTGTGGTTCAATTGATCATATAACTTTGCATTATCCAGTTGGGAATCCTGCTTCCCAAGAATCAAATGAGGTTAATTATGTCTAAAATTTCAACCAAGACCAACCCATGACCCTCACTCTAATACTTATAATCTGACTTGGAAGAATCACCCAAATTTCTCTTATAAGTCGAATTCAAACTCTGTAAATATACCCTCTATGAATGCTAGAGTACCCCATGGTTTTCAAAGGTCCCCATTCCCTTCTCAAATGCCCCAAAATACCAACTTAGAAGCAATGATGGAAAGCATGCTTATGGCATAACAGAAATAAGATGAATACGTTAAGCAATTAGCCACGAAGGTTGATGTGCTTACAACTCATAATAAGATGTTAGAGGCCCTGATTGCCCAAAAAATTGCTTTTTTATCTGCATCCTCAGATAGACTACCTAGTGAACCTAAGCTTAACCCAAAGGAGCAATGCACTGCAATGCAATACTTCTACGAGGAGGCAAGCAACTAGAAGGACCTAAGGAAATTACCAAAATGAGTCTTCGCAAGTTAGGAATGAGGACGTTGAGGAGGTAGAGAAAGAAATATCCTTCCCTCCTAAGGAAATAAATTATAATATCACACATAAGCCTAACGAGGTTCCCAAGGATCCTAAGACCATTTCTCCAAAGCCCTGCATACCACCTTTACCATTTCCTCACATGATGGCTAAGGCAAAGCTTGATATGCAATTTGAAAAGTTTTTAGATGTCCTTAAAAAACTCTACATAAACATGCCGTTCACTGAAGCCTTGACCCAAATGCCTTCATATGCTAAATTCTTGAAAGAAATTTTGTCTAACAAAAGAAAGTTAGAAGAACATGAAACGGTAGATTTGACTGAAGAGTGCAGTGCGGCAATTCAAAATAAGCTGCCTGCTAAGTTAAAGGACCCTGGCAGTTTTTCAATTCCCTGCCTGATAGGAAATGTGCCTATAAACCATGCTTTGTATGATCTAGGGTCCAGCGTAAGCATGATGCCCCTTTCTCTGTGTGAAAAATTAGAATTAGGGGAGTTAAGACCAACTATTATCTCCTTGCAGTTAGTAGACCGTTCTGTAAAATACTCTGTGGGTATTTTGGAGGATGTCCTAATATAAGTAGGAGATTTATACGTATCCTTAGACTTTGTTATTCTGGAAATGGAAGAGGATACACAAACCCTAATCATTCTCGGGAGGCCATCTTTGGCCACTCAGGGTGCCGTATTGATGTAAAAAATGGTACACTAACTTTCGATGTGGGTGATATTCATGTGGAATTCAATTTACTAAAAGTTGCTAAGTTCCCTTCTATATCTGATGAATGTAATAAGATTGATGTGGTTGATAATTGAATACGAGAAACTGCATCTAACATTAATTCTAATGATCTACTTGAGCACTTGATGTTGAATAATAGCACTGCTGAGGATGAAAACCCCGAAGTAGCCGAATGTGCTAAACTGTTAGAAGTTTCTCCACCAATTCCGCCCTCCTCTACTAAGGTGGAATTACTGCAAGATGAAAATAAACCTTCGACTAATTTGGCGAAAGCCCCTGAGGTAGAGTTAAAGCCACTCCCTTTATCATTGAGGTATGAATTCCTTGGACCAAAATCTACATATCCTGTGATTGTGAATGCAAATTTGAATGCTACCCAGGTTGACTCCTTGCTTAGAGTGCTAAGAAAGCATCGTAAAGCCATATGATACACCTTAGCCAACTTAAAAGGGATTCATCCTTCCTTGTGTATGCATCGAATCTTTATGGAGGACGATCATAAGCCGTCAATTGAACGACAAAGGAGATTAAACCCTAGCATGCAAGAGGTGGTTGAAAAGGAAATTTTGAAGTTGCTTAAAGCCGGCATTATCTACCATATCTCAGATAATGCGTGGGTAAGCCTGGTCCATGTAGTACCCAAGAAAGGTGGGATAACTGTTGTCAAAAATGAGAATAATGAGCTAATCGCGGCTAGGACTATTACAAGGTGGCATATGTGTATCGATTATCAAAAATTGAATAAAGCCACTCGTAAAGACCATTTTTTCCTTCCCTTCATCGACCAAATGCTTGAACAATTGGCAAAGAACTCATATTTTTGCTATTTAGATGGATAGTCAGGATTCTTTCAAATCCCTATTCACCCAAATGACCAAAAAAAGACTACCTTTAAAGCCAGCATTATCTACCATATCTCAGATAGTGCGTGGGTAAGCCTGGTCCATGTAGTACCTAAGAAAGAGGGGATAACTGTTGTCAAGAATGAGAATAATGAGCTAATCCCTACTAGGACTATTACAAGGTGGCATATGTGTATCGATTATCAAAAATTGAATAAAGCCACTCGTAAAGACCATTTTTCCCTTCCCTTCATCGACCAAATGCTTGAATAATTGGCAAAGAATTCATATTTTTGCTATTTAGATGGATACTTAGGATTCTTTCAAATCCCTATTCACCCAAATGACCAAGAAAAGACTACCTTTACATGCCCATATGGCACGTAATGCCCCTGTCACATTTCAATGATGCATGATGGCTATCTTTTTAGATTTTATTGAGGATATAATGGAAGTCTTTATGGATGATTGTTCTATATGGTACAATATATGATCATTGCTTGAACAACTTATCTAAAGTTTTGTAAAGATGTGAAGATGTGAATTTGGTTTTGAATTGGGAAAATGTCATTTTATGGTGCAAGAGGGAGTTGTCCTTGGGCATGTTGCTTCTAATAGAGGCATTGAAGTTAATAATGCAAAAGTGGAGGTAATTCAGAAGTTGTCACTACCAACTTCTATAAAAGGTGTGAGAAGTTTTTTCGGACATGCCGGTTTTTACCGACGGTTCATAAAAGATTTTTCATCAAGGATATGCCTTTTGAATTTAACGAAGAATGCTTGAGTACTTTTCACAGATTAAAAGAGGCATTAATCACTCCCCCTATAATGCAAGTAGACTTGGCAAATAGATCATTCGATTCGGGTACGGATAGGGTTATGTTCGGGTTAAGTGACATTTCAGGTCATTTCGGTTTGGGTCGGGTATGGTTCGACTCGGGTCGATTTTGAGTTAACCAATTTTTTGTCAAATACACTCGTCATGCCAAAACAAACAACTTTGTAGAAAATTTCGAGTCGGGTATTGTTCGGTTCGGGTCAATTCGATTTTCGGGTCCACTTTCAGATGAGCATATTTCGGGTGTTGGGTCGGGTATGGACCAGGGTCGTTTGGTTTGGGTTTCAGGTCAGTTTTGTCAGGTCTAAATGCAAGCTCTAGATTCGGAGATGCCTTTCGAAATTATGTGTGAAGCAAGTGACTAGGCTGTAGGGGCAGTTTTAGGTTAACGTAAGGATAATAAATCATATGCTATATATCATGCAAGCCGCACTCTTGACGAGGCTCAAGTCAATTATGCCACAACCGAAAAGGAGTTCTTGGTAGTTGTCTTTACCTTGGAAAAATTTCGGTCCTATTTAATCAATTCCGAGGTCATAGTTTTCACGGATCATGCCGCTGTGAGACATTTAATGAAGAAACCTGATTCCAAAGCTCGACTCATTTGATGGGTCTTCCTCCTTTAAGAGTTCGATTTAGAAATCGAAGACAAGGCATGATTGGCGAATGTGGTTGTAGATCACCTATCCTGTTTAGGCCCAGAATCCACTCCTAATAAGGAGCTTCCAATTGATGATTCTTTCCCCGATGAGCAGTTATTGGCTATATCCCAGCAAAATGCTCCATGATATGCTGATATGGTGAACTTCAAAGTGTGTGGCATGTTACCTCCAGGATTATCCTATCAACAAAAAATAAAGTTCTTTACGGATGCTAAATACTATGTGTGGAAAGACCCTTTCCTTTATGAGCTATACAGAGATGGGATTTATAGAAGATGCTTGCCTGAAGAAGAGGTTCGTAGTGTCTTACACCACTGCCATGTCTCAACCGTTGGTGGCCACTTTGGACTAGACAAAACCATTGCGAAAGTACTCTAAGCAGGTTTCTATTGCCCATACTCTTTAAGGACATAATTGAAATTTATCATGACATGTAATAGATGTCAGCCAGTAGGGAACATTTCCAAGAGGCAGGATGTAATAACCCGACCCTAACCCATATTTATTTATTTAAATCATATGTATTTATTTAATTAATCATGTTTATTCATTTAATTTATCATGTTTATGGATTTAATCATTCATGGTTATTTGTTTAACCAAATCATGTTCATTAATTCAATTACCCTCAATTTATATATTTATCGAATTACCTTATGTTATTTAAATTTCGGTTTCATTTATCATATTTACTCATCCCGATTAGCGGATATTTCATTTGAGCCCCATTTTGCAATTCAAGTTTCATTGATTGTTAATTCAAGTTATGTTGACTAATTAAACATCGAGTGAATCGATAGTAGGCCTTGATAATTATGGTTTGAGAAATTATTATTATTATTATCATTATTATTATTATTATTATTGTTATTATTATTATTATTATTATTATTGTTGTTGTTGTTATTATTATTTTTAGAACCTTGCAAATTGTTAATTTTGAGTTACGTAAAATCGTTATCGTTACGAAGCGTTTTATTTCCGAACCCAACTTATTTCAGCCGGTTTAAAGCCCCAACAAGTTGTTTATTAATCTAAGTAATTACTATGGTTAAACTTAACCATGATTAGCTTAAAAAGGTGGCTTTACTAGATAAAATTTCAGCTAAGTCTGTTGATCAGTCAAAACACACACAATTCAATCCAAAGCTCACTTTCTCTATCCTCTCTCGCCTCCCTCACAGCAGCAGCTGGGTAGCACTTCTTGGGTGTTTTTCGGCCATTTTTTCGGCCAGCCCTGGTGGTTTCCAACCCCCCCAACATCCTAGCACCTCAAGATACCATCCTTCATTATCAAAACCAGTAAACCTCAGCTCCATCTCAACTTATTTGCAATCAAAGTGAGTAATTTTGAATTTTGATCTTGTTGGTTTTGATTTTTATTTTAGTTTTGATTTTTGTTTTGATTTTTGTGATCATTGATCATGATGTTTTGATAAGAAATAAGAGTTATTTTGGTGTTGATCATTGTGAAGTTGAGCTTGAATCATGCTAGAATTTAGGGATGATCATGTTCATGCAAGTTTAAGTTAAAATCATGATTATGAATTCGTTATGATGATTATGATGATTATTTTGTATTTGATTTTACAATATTTAGCTTTATTGATGATTATGATGATGTTTTTGGTGATTTAGAATGATTTCAAGTGAGGATTTATGTGAAAAAGGCAGAGAAAACTAAACCAATGAAGGCTGAAAATTTCAGGAAAATAGGGCAGATTTCGAGATTAAACTGGTCATGATCGGGACATGGGAAAATTATGATTTTTGGTGGATAAATAGTTCAGCATGCTAGATTTCAAATGGATTTTGAATTGCCTTAATCCGAAGTCCGTGGAAACAGTCATGATCATTTTACCAAAACTGTGCAGATTGGACCAAAAACTAACACACTTATATTTTAGCCCCATTTTGGGAACCCTATTGTGGGAATCATGTTTTGTGCTATATATTAGAGTTTTTCAGAACATCCTAATCTTTTCATACTGGGGTTTTAGGTCTCCATTTGAGGTCTAGGGTGAAAGTTATGAATTTTTGAAATGAACTAACCTGCTTTGGTGCAAATTGGATTGTTATTGCAATTTTTATGCAGCATATACTTGGAGGAAAATTTAGAAAATTTTACTGTAGATTGTCCACATTATTTTCAAATTTCCTATAAGATTTCATAAATTTTAGTTGAGTATTTTGAGTTTGGTGATTTTTGAAAGCATTTTGAGTAATTGTGTAAAGAGCAATAATAAAGATTGAGTGAGATCGATAATGCATTCATTTTGTGTATTTGGGCCAACTATGGTCATTTAAGAGGGAAATGAATATTCATAGACTTTCATGGAGCTTTTAGCTTGATTAATGAGACAAAAGAAGACAACTATACAATTTGAGAGCTTGTTTATGAGCTTTGAATTATTTATGGATTTTACAAAGAAAATACCAAGTTTAGTGAGCTTAATAGCTTCTTTTGAGTTCAATGATTCATTTGGGGTGGAATTCTATATCTTATGGATTTATGAATGAAATATAACAAGCGAAGAGAGTTGTGACCCAGAAACTAGAGCTGGGTAATAGGTCGTGTCGGGTCGGGTTTGTGTTCGTATCGAACTTAAATGGGTTGAAAATTTCTCGACCTGAACCTAACCCGTTTATTAAACCGGTTGAAAAGTCTTGACTTGTACCCATTTAATTTTTAAAGGAGTTGACCCACTTAACCCGTTTAAGATAAACAAGTCAAGTTCAATCATCTAATTAATCATTTACACATTTAATATCTTCAACTAATACATAATTATAGTGTTAGAAATTAAGTTTACATATCACATTAAATAATTACTCTTTAAAATTCCCCTGATTCGTCATAATTCACAATTTTAAAAAATTTTTATATTCTTAATTATCTAATAAAAAGTAAATGGATAAGTGACAAATTGTAACACCCCTGCTACCTACCAGGGATATCACACCGCCAGGGTCCCCCGAGGGAGACCCCTAAGGCTCTTCTTCTATTAACTTTCTTCTAAATTTTACCAAACTTTAGGTTTAGTTAGGAAATCCTGGGACGAAACCGGTAGAGTTCTGTCTGTAATTACAACAATTCCAAAATTTACATTATGAAGTTCAGGGTACCTGTGAACTTTTAAACCAAAATGCAAAATAACTAGGAGTACCAACGAGTCACACACTCGTGGTGGGGCTTAAGCCCTTTACAAACACTTACTACAAAAGATTTACATAGGTTCGTACTGTCAGAGCCTTTGAGCCACTACATGACCAACGTAAGCACTTTCTTAAAACAAAACATCACTTCAGATGGCTTCACAACTTCACATTATAGGTACATCAGTGGAAGCAACTAGCGGTCCATTCATTCTTCACCTGGGGGAAAAAGGGGAAAGGAAATGGAGTGAGCAACCACATGCTCAGTGAGTGTTCCTCCACTCCTTAAAACAAAACCCTTTTCAAGCAATATTACTCATAATATTCACTTATCACGCATTTAGCTAATACTAACATGGTATTAGGTAACATATTATAGGACACAGGTTGTAGAACATAAACATTAGATAAGTCACGACTTACGTATTCACTAGGCACATTTGAATGTCATTTCACAATTCACTAGCATGTCACATATTCTATTTGAAGCCACGTTCATCATATTTAAGAACATTTGAAAGCATTTCATAACCTTGAGGTTCTCAATCTTTTGAAAGAGTTTACATTTCGCATTCGTCGTAAAACGACCCTTGTAAGCATTTTATATTCATTCCATATGGCCTCTTTGGGCCCATAAAACATTCTTTTTCTTTAAAACATATAAAATGGCAAAGGCCAATTGCTTTTCTTATCTTGGTAGGAAAATACTTCTGGCATAAGATCATTACAGGGTGCTGATTGGGTGAGAACTATTCTCGACCCCATAGTGAGACCTAACGCTCACGCTTAAGCTCTTACTCCTGGGATGGCTACATATAACATATCGGACCATTACATGAGCCCTCGTCAGGGCCTCTAGGGTTTATCTGGGTTTATCCCCTAGGTCAACATTATTTACATCGTATCATATTGTCCGCAGCACATTATCTTAGCCACTTAAAGCGTATCGGCCATAACGGCTAGTAATTTTCCGTTTCAAACAATAAAATCATTCAACGTATAATTCCCATCTCCCTTTTGTTAAAAACGTTTTAGGGATTCCTCCCAAACACTATTTGAATAGCTAAAATAGGCCATAGCTCGTTACTAGACATGGCTATTATTCATTTAAAACACATGAAGAGTCATTTGCTAAAACATCACCCTTCCACACACATGTCACATTTTAAACATGCAAGGAAAAGGGAATACACATATCACATTTAAACACTTCGTAATCATTTCAACACAATGAGCCACACGTGGCCTCGCAATCCACACGATTGCGGTCAATTCACAACCCAGTCTCCCTCCTCACTTGCACCGTACCACAAGACCTCGAACGCTCATAATTCTTTCCTCAAACCATCCAACTACCAACTCGATTCATCGATTTATTAATCACAACATATTATCATATTAGCTTATGTAAAAGGGAGGGAAGATTGGGCCCTTACCTGAGCAACCAGCATCATTCAGCGAAGTGTTACAACAAGCGTGCATATAGCCACATTTATTCATAATTCGACAATACTTTATTCAGTAAATCAAACATAATTCGATTCTAAACATATGCGTTGCATTTCGAATCAACTTCCCTTAGCATGAATGTACTAAAAAGAGTTCGAATTTATTTCGTTTACACACATAATACATTAGCTAGTTCAATTCGAATGGGAGCTAAACACGTTAAACTAACTTCGTTTCTAATCCCTTTTCATATATTAGCTAAATAACTTGAATCGATGCTAAACATATCAAACTAACTTCGTTTCTAATTCCTTTTCAAACAATAACTCATTAACTCGATTCGAAGCTAAATACGTTAAATTAACTTCGATTTTAATTCCGTTTTAAACAATAACTCTTTAATTCGAATCGAAGCTAAATACGTTAAATTAACTTCTATTTTAATTCCGTTTTAAACAATAACTCTTTAACTCGAATCGAAGCTAAATACGTTAAATTAACTTCGATTTTAATTCCGTTTCAGACAATAACTCATTAACTCGATTCGAAGCTAAATACGTCCATATAAATTCGAATTCACTGTTCACGCAAGACTACGGTTTATGTACAGAATTCACATCGATTCACAAATTCAGGCATGAAACAACCAATTGATTCGAACCTAAGCATGAATAACTTAATTCTTGTCATTTCTAACGAATTTAATAAGCCCTAACTTGACATGCAACATCAAACCGATGAAAAATTAACTTTGAAAATAGTAATAACTTAGGAGGGAGAAACACTTACTTGGGTTAGCCTAGTTTCAACCTCAAACAGTAAATACCAATGCTCCCACACTGCTAAACCCGAACCCAAGCCCGTCAGCCAGCAAATTCGAACCCTAGCCCTCGATTTTGTGATGCTTGTGACGGATTGAGGCTCGATTTTTGGCTCTAATTTATAGAGGAGGCTAGGTTAGAGGTGGGTCGTCGGTTTCCGGCAGGTGGACGGCCGGTTCTGGGCGAGGAGACGCGTGGGTGTGAGACTGTGCGAAGTGGATGAAGTTTGGTGGTGGAATGGGCGGCTGAGATGCGTGGTGTGAGGGACCGTTCGTCCCTTTCTCTCACCGGTGACGCGTGCTGGCCGGCGGCAGCGCCAGGTGGCCGGTCGCCGGTGAGAGAGAGAGAGAGAGAGAGTGAGAGAGATGCGTTAGAGAGAGAGAGAGCGTGCGGGGGTCAGGGTCCTGCCCGACTTCGGTCCCCCGCTCCCCCTTTTCAATCCTTTTTCTTTTTCCTTTTTTTTTGGTTGTTTTGGGTTAAACTAACAACATTCACCTAAATTCTGGTCCCGTACTCGCTAATGGTTAGGCTAAACCCGAATTGAACGACCTACCATGTACATTCGGTTTAAACTTTGGGAATCGGCCAAGTAAAACGAAAAACGATTTTAAAAACTGGGTTTAGCGTAGATTCAAATATTTTATAAATAAGTAGCGTCAATGATAACGTTAGTCAAATAATCGTCCTTTTTATTGAAACTAGTCGTTAAAAACTCACACGGTCGATTTAATACTTTCGTCGGATAACGAATCAAAAGCAACTGTAAAATCAGCAACTAAACAGTTAGTCAGTAATAGCATGAAAGCATGGCCCTTACACAAGTAGAAAAATGAGTTAAGTTATTTAACTAATTTAATTAAACGGACTAAATAGGTACTTTTTCGTGTCGAAAATCTCAACCTAAACCTAATCCATTTAATTAAAAGGGATGAACGTGTCAACCCATTTAATTAAACGGGTCAAAAATTTATACCCAAACCCACTTAACTTCGTGCCAGGTTCGGGTCGGTAATCATGTCGGATCGGCTTTTCCCAACTCTACCAGAAACCATATTTGTCAGACCCAGTTATTACAGTTTATGCTATTTTGAATCAACATATATGTCTCTTGGCCGCAAACCTTTATTACTCACTCACTTCAGAATGTATCAAATATATTTATCAAGCCAATCTAGTGTACTCGCTGTTATCTTAAACTAAGATATACATCAGCGAGTCTTAAACCCGAATCAGTAACCTATCTCAGAAAAAGCCACAACCACTCCCTCATTTGTCACCATCAAGGCCTTTTCCTTTGTAATCTCATTTATCTTACTGTTGCCTATTTTACTTTCATTTGCTTTTATCAAATTTAATTACTTTTACCAATTCAGTTTTGAAATTATATTGAAATACCAAAGTTATGTATACCATTTAATTACTCAATTTCTATTATGCATACTTTTACTTACTCAATTATGCGAGTAAGGATTATTTACTAACTACACATGCCTACAATGACATTTATAAAACAGAGTTCAGGCCTAGTTATCGTTCCCCGTTATACATAAGTGTTATCAAGTCAGAACATATTTATCAAGTCAGATGACATTTTTAAAGACTCAAGGTACATCCATTGCCTGTATCTTCAAAAAGTAGAACATGTTTATCAAGTTACAACTCTTAATGAGTTTATCAATGAATCAGTTTATACAGTGATTTGTCATTTAACTTGTGACCCCGTTAGTTATAATTTATAGGGCGTCAGCCCATCATCTACCCACGCGGCTTCAGGCCAACTCTTGATCGGATTGGCAGGTGTACACCTTTGTATAGATCATATTATTGCAAGGGGTTCACATCCAGATAATAATGAGCAATTCAGTTTCATATTATTTTCATTTTCCTTGTTATTGCGAACTAAATGAGTTACAAAAGTGGGTGCCCATCAACAGTATTTCTATGTTTATTTTACAATACAGGAATGCATGTATTGAGTTTTTGCTCATATTTTTGAATTGTTTTCATGTTTTCCATTTTAGGTGATGAAGTATCACATGTTTCTCCATTTAGCAAGCCCTTTTGGAACTTGTCAGATGCTTATAGTGGATTCAACATAGCATGAATATTGGGATCGACCTCAGGGTCAAGCTGGTCTTTACTTGGGTAGTGTGAAGTGCGAGTTAGCATATGGTATGATTAAACCGATTATGTTGAAGATTGAACTATTATGGACTTTGATCTTAAAGTGTTTCAGTTTAATAGATATTGTGATTTGAACTTGATTTGCAAGATTAAATGGTTTTAGTGAGCCTTATCCTTATCAGAACGGCAGTAGCGCCTTCTATCATTAAGTCTTCTACTGCAGTTTTCTGTACATCATGTCATTAGCATTTTGGGGGTGTTGCAAATTTGGTATCAGAGCCAAGGTTTTAAGGGCCACTGTGAGCCATCAAGTGTTTATGAGTTAGCTATTAAGGTGTGTATGAGTTATGTTGGACCAGTTGAATGAGTTATCGACTAGAAGTTCATATGTATGGGCATATATGGAGGAACCATTTCCATTTGGGTGACTCAATCATTTGGTAATATCATGATATTCAAGCATTAGCAAAGGGAGCGTGGAATTTGGGTCACCTGTTAGGGAGGCATGCTCTCATTTATCTGGGAATTGTATTGTATGTTTCATTTCTCTCATTTGTTTAAATTTTTGCAACCATGCACTTCGGGTGTGTAACCCATTGAGTTATGAACTCCCGCGTGTGGCTGTTGAGCTATTGAAGTGCTTCTCTCCATTTTAGGTATCTATTATAACTCTTTAAGCCTGGATTTTAGTCAGTTTTTAAGCGAAATTATGTCTGTTTTGTGCCAGGATTTGAGAGTCTTATTGAGGTGTGTTAATATATGGTTGAAACCCGATGTAGGGATGCCATTTGTAACTTCTTAAAGGATTAATATAGTGTCAAGTTAGATGTAAGCCTCTAGATGACGAAATACCTTATGGGGCAATATCTTTGAGGTGAATCAGTATGAGATGACCACTATAATGAGTGCTTATGTATGGTGATAACAATTAGCATCTTAAGGTCTGCTACTTCGCATTATCTGTGTGGTACAAGTATGATTAAGCTGCCATGTATAGGAATTATCTGGTCTTGATACTAAGACCTTACCTCATCAATATTCCCATTACTTCCTTTCATTGACTTATTTCTGCCCTAGTTACCTTGAATTATTCAGAGGTATTAGTTCTTTACCACCAATACTCTCTTGATTTGTAATGGAGTGTTTATGAAAATTCTCATATGTGGTATGTGGGGAGTTCTTCAAACATATCAGAGCAACTTTTCTTATAGGCGATTCAAACCCTGACAATCGCAACCATTTAATTCTCTGTTTCCATAATGGAGCCTATAATGACCACCGGTAGGCGTTACTATGTGTTTTGTAGTTCTTTCTAAGCATATTCGGTCCATTCTACTTACAGTTCAGTCATCACTATGTTCATATTTTTACTGACACCAACTTTAACTCCTTACTTCTGCTTCAACACTATTCATTTATTGCTTGCAAAGAGTTTGATTGCTTCAGACCCAATCATTGAGTACCCTTTCAGCAATTAAATGGATCCATATTGTTTGTGTTTCTATAGCAACGTAACGCTGCGTTGGCATACTACTCTATGGCCGTGACTGCATGACATTACTCAAGTTATTTTGGCAATTCTTTCTTTACTAGTACAACCTATCTTATGAATGATAAACAATAATTTGTGCTATTTCTATCTGCCAGCAGTTTTGAAGTTTATATGCCTACCCAAGACTTTATTTACTGTAAAATGTGTTATTGATGGATGTCATCATGTTTAGTCATAAGACTGACTCCTTTATCTTGACATATTGTACTTTCAAACACCAGATGAATCCCTTATTGTAGTGTTGACCCTTATCTTCGTCACTTTACTCATATACGGATACCGTATGACTTTTCAAAAGTCGCTTTGGGAATTCGTCACATTTCTTTACCTTCATTACTTAATACTCTCTCTCAATTTCATAACATTGTTCATTTACTTTACTATCATGACCTTCATGAATAACTGCATGTCTGGTATATGTAGGACATTTGTACGCCTTACCTCTTTCATTATGAATCTTCGTCCTTTCATTCATTCAGCTTACATGCGTGTCCTTTATAACTAATAAAGAAATATCTTTACAAGAGTTCATGGTTTGGTTGCATCTCTTTATACTTTAGATCGTCCCCCTATCTTTTAAATTACTGGGACCATTAGGCAGTTGAATGTGTTATCTTGTATAAATATGCCTTTATTAGTATTGTTGGAACCATATTCATTGGGCATTCAATTCAGTTTGATTGGCATACCTTATTATCATTATGGAGATGAACTAATTGTGTACTTATAGAAGATGACTTGTAAAGATCTTAAGGCTAGTTTGAGAAATGTGGAAAGACTAAACGTGTGTTTCTATGGACTGAGAGAAGACAAAACCCTATTTCCACCCTCATTACATTGTGCAAGCAAGTGGATTATCATATCAGTAATGCATTGAATATTACTGATATGTCAACCACACTCGGTATATCCATATCCATGATTACAGTTTGTGAATTTAGAGATATTTCATTTGAGGACTATCAGGATTGTTTCTCCCCAAGAAACATTGATTTTCAGATCAACCTAGTTCTAGGTACTCAATCCATTTTCAGAGCCCCTATCACATGACCCCCAACAGAGTTCAAGGGACTACAAATTTAGTGAAGTGAGTTGTTACAGAAAGGAGTTATTTGACCAAGTGTGTCACTATGGGAAACCCTAGTTTTATATATGTGAAGAAGGAAGACAAAATCTTATGGTTGTGTACTGCGTGCAGAGAGCTGAATAAAATCATAATCAAAAATAAGTGCCCTATACCTTGCACAAATGATTTATGGGATTAACTGCCAACAACAGATGTCTTTTCCAAGAATGATTTAAGATTCGGATATCACACCTAAACTATGCAACCATAGTTGATCTTTTACAAGAATACCCATTTATAGTAATTCTTCTTTGCTTGTCTCATCTTCAAAACTTGATACTATCTAATATTGTTTAATCTCCCTTGCATTTCAACTTAATGTTTCCTATTAGCATGATCTTCTATGTCTTTGCAAACCTATTATTAAATGTGCAATACATTTTTTGTTTAACTTTATATGGTTGTTAACATTCCCGTGCTCTCGACCTTCACCATCTCTATTTTATGATCTTGAGTTGTAGTTCATTTCGTTAAGAGATGATTCCCTCATCTACCTTACATCTCATTTATTCATAATAATACGCTCGTATAACTTATTCTGAATTCATGTAATTCAACTCTCATTGGTGTGGGTGATTACGATTGTCATAATCTCCTTACTCTCCTTATTTTGAACTTCAACTCCCACACATATATCTTATATGCTCATAAGTAAACTCTAGCTTTTTTGTTCAATCTTATTACTGGACTTGAATTGGTTTCATATGAGCAAAGGCACGTTTCTAATGTCACTTGCTCAATCTATTTACTTATCCATTGGTTGCTCATTCAATCTATTGATCTATTCATTGCATTTTACCGGTTCAATCTATTGATCTATTTATGGCACTTGCAATTCTCACACCTATATCTTATATCCTCATAAGTAAACTTTAGTAATCCTTATTTAATCTTATTGTCGTACTTGACTTGGCTCCATACGAGCAAATACATGTTTCCACTGCAGCCTATTCAATCTATTTATCTATTCATTAGACTTTGCTTGTTTAAGCTATTTATTTATCCATTGTACCTTGTTTATCCAATCTATTTATCTATTTATTGTATTTTGTTTGGCCATTCCCTCGATTGCATTTATCCTGTCAATGGTATCTAGAAAGTCACCCTGTTAGAACTCCTTTGCTGACCATCTTGTTTTTTTTTAAAAATCATCAGCTAAACTCAAAGGTAACTGGGCCATCTATCTTCTTGGATCACTATGTATTGAATCCTTTATAATCAATATTTATAAACTACGATTCTTGTGGTATTATGTTTCAGAATTCATAACACACTTATGTTTAACCCCCTATGTTAATTTCTCCGTTATAAACCTTTTCTAGTCTCATTGTTCATTTCTTTTGTATGCAATGATTCGCTTGACTAAGAATTTCATCACTCTCATCCCTAACCATGGTCATTTCATTGCCCATTATCGACTGGGAGCAGATCCTTGAGTAGTCTGATAAGGGGAGATCATGTGAGGCATTAGGAATATCATATGAGGAGATTTTGATAAGAGCATAATCTCAAGTATTGTCTAGTTGTATTAGACTAAGCCAAAAGAAACATTGAGTACAAGGTCAGAGCTAACCCAAGCAAGCATTAAGAGGGAAAATTCAAGTACATGTTGAGGTGATACAAGGTTGGCAAAAGAGCTGTGCTGGCAAAACAAGGAAACAATCAAAGTCTCAGATGTGTTATAAAGTATTTCAAAAGGCTTTTCTAATCAAGGTAGTAAGAGACCGACTATCCAAGGACAATTAGGGACTAGTTATATGGGGCCTTATGATTCATAGAAAGGTTAAATCCAGTAGCTTATTGACTGGACCTACCAGTCGAACTTGAGCACGTATATAACGTGTTATATAGCTCATAATAATATCAGAGTACTTATCAGGGTATATAACAGTTTTTATTAGTGGACAAGGTGATTAACCAGTAGTGAGCATCTCCTCACTAGTAACAAGGTTCTTTTCTGTCGAAGAGAATATCAATTTTGAATCATAGTAGTTGAGTTCATTGCGGCTATTACATGCGAGAAGTATCCAGATCTACTACTGAAATATGGGATTACCTTTAGTCGGAGTACATTGAGCAAATTATACCTCTTCAGAGGGAAGTAATGGGAACCGATGACCCATATGTTTTTAAACGACATTGCATACGTTTGGCAAGTGTTATAAGTTTCGAGGACAAAACTCTTTAAGAGGGGAAGGCTGTATAACCCGACCCTAATCCATATTTATTTATTTAAATCATAGGTATTTATTTAATTAATCATGTTTATTCATTTAATTTATCATGTTTATGGATTTAATCACTCATGGTTATTTGTTTAACCAAATCATGTTCATTAATTCAATCACCCTCAATTTATATATTTACCGAATTATCTTATGTCATTTAAATTTTTTGCTTTCATTTATCCTATTTACTCATCCCGATTAGCGGATATTTCATTTGAGTCCTATTTTACAATTCAAGTTTTATTGATTGTTAATTCAAGTTTTGTTGATTAATTAAATATCGGGTGAATCGATAGCAGGCCTTGATAATTATGGTTTGAGAAATTATTATTATTATTATTATCATTATTATTATTATTATTATTGTTGTTGTTGTTGTTGTTGTTGTTGTTGTTGTTGTTGTTGTTATTATTATTATTATTATTATAACCTTGCAAAAATTTATTTTTGAGATATGCAAAATCGTTATCGTTACGAAGCATTTTATTCCTGAACCCAACTTATTTCAGCCGGTTTGAAGCCCCAACAAGTTGCCTATTAATCTAACTAATTACATGGTTAAACTTAACCATGATTAGCTTAAAAGGTGGCTTTACTAGATTAAAATTTAGTCAAGTGTGTTGATTAGTCAAAACACACATAACTTAATCCAAAGCTCACTTTCTCTCTCCTCTCTCACCTCCCTCACAGCAGCAGCTGGGCAGCACTTCTTGGGTGTTTTCTGGCCATTTTTTCAGGCAGCCCTGGTGGTTTCCGATCCCCCCAACATCTTAGTACCTCAAGCTACCATCGTCCACCATCAAAACCACTAAACCTCATCTCCATCTCAACTTATTTGCAATCAAAGTGAATAATCTTGAAATTTGATCTTGTTGATTTTTATTTTTATTTTAGTTTTGATTCTTGTTTTGATGTTTGTGATCATTGATCATGATATTTTGATAAGAAATAAGAGTTATTTTGGTGTTGATCATGATGAAGTTGAGCTTGAATCATGCTAGGGTTTAGGGATGATCATGTTCATGCAAGCTTAAGTTAAAATCATATTTATGGATTGATTATGATGATTATTTTGTATTTGATTTTATAATATTTAGTTTTATCGATGATTATGATGATGTTTTTGGTGATTTGGAATGATTTCAAGTGAGAATTTATGTGAAAAAGGAAGAGAAAACTAAACCAATGAAGGCCGAAAATTTCAGGAAAATAGAACAGATTTTGAAATTACACTGGTAATGATCAAGACATGGAAAAATTATGATTTTTGGTGGGTAGATAGTTCAGCATGTTAGATTTCAAATGGATTTTGAATCGCCTTAATCCAAGGTCTGTGAAAAAAATTATAGTCGTTTTACCAAAACTATGCAGATTGGACTAAAAACTGACACACTTGTATTTTAGCCCCTATTGTGGGAATCACGTTTTGTGTTGTACATAAAAGTTTTCATAACTTCCTTATCTTTTCATATTGGGATTTTAGGTCTCCATTTGAGATGTAGGGTGAGAGTTATGAATTTTTAAACTGAACTGACCTGCTTTGGTGCAAATTGGGCTGTTATTATAATTTTTGTGTAGTATATACTTGGAGGAAACTTTAGAAAATTTTACTGTAGATTGTCCATTTTATTTTCAAATTTTCTATGATATTTCATGAATTTTGGTTGAGTATTTTGAGTTTGATGATTTTTGGAAGCATTTTGAGTAATTGTGCAAAGAGCAATAATAAAGATTGAGTGAGATTGATAATGCATTCATTTTGTGTATTTGGGCCAAGTAAGACCATTTAAGAGGGAAATGAATATTCATGGACTTCTATAGAGCTTTTAGCTTGATCAATGAGACAGAAGAAGACAACTATATAATTTGGGAGCTTGTTTATGAGCTTTGAATTATTTATGGATTTTACAAAGAAAATACCAAGCTTAGTGAGCTTAATAGCTTCTTTTGAGTTCGATGATTCATTTGGGACTATATCTTATAGATTTATGAATGAAATATGAGAAGCGAGGAGAGTTGTGACCCAGAAATCATATTTATCAGATTAAGTTATTACAGTTTATGCTATTTTGAGCCAAGATATATCTCTCTTGGCCTCGAACCTTTATTGCTCACTCACTTCAGAACGTATCAAATATATTTATCCAACCAATTTAGTGTACTCGCTGTTATCTTGAACCAAGCTATACATCAGCGAGTCTTGAACCCGTATCAGCAATCTATCTCAGAAAAGGCCACAACCGCTCCCTCATTTGTCACCATCAAGGCCTTTTCTTTTGTAATCTCATTTATCTTACTGTTGTTTATTTTACTTTCATTTACTTTATATCAAATTTAATTACTTTCACCAATTCAGTTTTGAAGTTATATTGAAATACCAAAGTTATGTATACCATTTAATTACTCAATTTCTATTATGCATACTTTTACTTACTCAATTATGCGAGTAAGGATCATTTACTAACTACACATACCTACAATGACATTTATGAAATAGAGTTGAGGCCTAGTTATCATTCCCCGTTATACATAAGTGTTATCAAGTCAGAACATATTTATCAAGTCAGATGATATTTTTAAAGACTCAAGGTACGTCCATTGCCTGTATCTTCAGAAAGCAGAACATCTTTATCAAGCTACAACTCTTAATGAGTTTATCAATGAATCAGTTTATACAGTGATTTGCTATTTAACTTGTGACCCCGTCAGTTATTATCTATAGGGCGTCGGCCCATCATTTACCCGCACGGCTTCAGACCAACTCTTGATCAGATTGGTAGGTGTACACCCATGTATAAATCATATCATTGGAAGGGGTTCACATCCAGATAATAATGAGCAATTCAGTTTCATATTATTTTCATTTTCCTTGTTATTGCGAACTAAATGAGTTGTAAAAGCGGGTACCCATCAATAATATTTCTTTGCTCATTTTATAATATAGGAATGTATGTACTGAGTTTTTGCTCATATTTTCGAATTGTTTTCATGTTTTCCATTTTAGGTGATGAAGTATCACATGTTTCTCCATTTAGCAAGCCCTTTTGGAACTCGCCCAATGCTCACAGTAGATTCAGCATAGCATGAATGTTGGGATCGACCTCTGGGTCAAGTTGGGTCTTTACTTGTGTAGTGTGGAGTGCGAGTTAGCATATGGTATGATTAAGTCGATTGTATTGAAGATTGAACTATTATGGACTTTGGTCTTGAAGTGTTTCAGTTTAATAGATATTGTGATTTGAACTTGATTTGCAAGATTAAATGGTTTTAGTGAGCCTTGCCCTTATCAGGACGGCGGTAGCGCCTTCTATCATTAAGTTTCCACTACAGTTTTCCGTAAATCATGTCATTAGTATTTTGGGGGTGTTACACAGGAAATGCCTCAAAGTGGCATACTCGAAGTAGAGTTGTTTGATGCATTGGGGATCGACTTTATGGGTCCTTTTTCTCCTTCCCATAACAACCTTTATATCCTTGTGGCTGTTGACTATATCTGGGTGGAAGCCATTGCAACCCCGACAAATGATTCAAATGTTGTCATTAAATTTCTGAAGAAAAATATTTTTATACGATTTGGCATACCAAGAGCTCTTCTAAGTAACAACGGCATACATTTTTGTAACAAGCCTCTTGAGTCACTCTTAAAAAAGTACGGGATATTTCATAAGGTCGCTGCACCTTATCATCCCCAAACAAGTGGGCAGGTGGAACTCTCGAATAAAGAATTGAAAAGCATATTAGAAAAAATGGTGGATCGGTCCCGAAAAGATTAGTCTTTGAAGCTTGATGATGCCCTATGGGCATACCAAACCGGTTATAAGACTCCTCTAGGCACCACACCATATCGGTTAGTATTTGAAAAGCTTATCACTTGCCATTGGAATTGGAGCATAAGGCCTACTGGGTTACAAGAACACTCAATTTTGACCTCAAATCTGTAGGAGAACAAAGATTCCTGTAATCAAACGAGCTCGACGAACTAAGATTGGAAGCTTATAAGAATTCCCACATTTACAAATACAGAACTAAGAAATGGCATGACAAACACATTGTGCCGAAGCATTTTGACAAAGGTGATATGATCCTCTTATTTTAACTCACAGTTGAGATTGTTTCCGAGTAAACTAAAATCCTGATGGTCGGAGCCATTTACCATTACCAAAGTTTAACCCATTGGAGCAATGGAGATATGGAGTGAATCTACTGGAGCTTTCATAGTTAATGGACAGCGATTGAAGCCATATTTAGTGGGACAACCAATTGAAAACATCAACGTTCATGTGCTATCAGATCTGATTCAATCATAGAAGAAAGGGGCCGAGTTTAGTAAAATTTTCAAGTACCCCTTTCTGACTGTTCTATTTACTCCCCTCCCATTCTCTTTTATTATCATGTGCCCACATTGAGGGCAATGTGTGATTCAAGCATGGGGGAGTGAGTAAGTTATTACATTTGGCGTCTGATGCCCCTTTTTTTGTTTGGTGTGTTTGTTTGTTTTTGTTTTATATATATTTTTAGTGGTAGTTTTTGTTTCGTTTTAAGTAGTGCATTTAGTTTTCTTGTAGGTTGCATTTTAGTTTCTTTCTTTTGTCAGTTTCTTTTGTATTTTACTTTGCATTGTTTGTAGGAGCATGCATGCATTTGTCCAAAAAAAAAGGCACATAAAAAATCCTCTCATGATGATCTTTATAGAATTGGTAGCTTTCTTTGGTTAGTTTGATCCTTAGATTCGCCCAAATTGTGCATAAAAATTAGCGAGTGAGTTATCGAACTGAATTCTATATTTTGACCATATATTGGATGCGAACTAATTTTCCCATAAAGTCTTTACATGAAATTCTGGCATGTATTTGCTTGTGAGCTAGTTTTGGCTTTGGTAGATGTCCCGTGAGCTTTTAAGCTTTAATAGGCCATTTATCATTTTTATTTTCATGTTTTTCTTCATATGTGACTCTTTCTTTATGTCATTTCTCTAGAACTTGCTTTGATTCTCGTTCAATATGACATTTTGTAAATGCATTTAGGCAATATGATTGAGGCATTTTTCTTTCTTTGATTTATTTGAAACCTACGGCCAAATTGCCACCCTTGTTATGTATTGTATCCCTTTGTTAGCCCCTTTGAGCCTGTATCCATGTTTCTTGATTTAAACCTCCTATTTTTAGTCCATGGCCAAATACTTATCTTACTCTTAAGCCAAGGCTAAGAGGAGCATTATATTCTTTTTCATCAATTTGATAGGGTGTTAGCAAGGTGGATTGTTATTATTTTTGGTTGTTTGGTGCAGGGGTGTAGTAAAAAAAAAAGGAAAAAAACAATAAATCCCTGTTTTATTGTGTAAAGTTTAGAGAAGAGTCGGATTTTAAAGTTCATTATGGAATTCCCTTGGCTAATCCACTTTGGAAAAAACAATGAAGGAAAAAAATATCAGGAAAAAAATTTGAAGAAAGTGATTAGCTTCGGTGGGAATAAAAGCTATTTTTGATTTTCAACTCTATCTCTTTTCATTTTGGGATTTAGTTTGTTGATGAATTGATATGGTTCGAGAAAAATGTAGTATGATGCATTTGAATTATTTAGGCTCTTAGTCTATGACTTTTAGCTCCTCATTTCCAAAAACGTTTGTTCCCCTACCTTTACCCTAAGCCCCTTTACATCCCTATGAAAGTCCTCATGATTGTTTAATGTATTAGCATTTTAGTGGTGGCGAATTTGAGAATTTTGTTAAGTCTATGGTAGATTTGTGTCAAAGGAATAAGAATTGAGAAAACCCTCATATTTATACATTGTCAAACACATGAGTGCTGACTGTCACATAACTATAGTGAGGTTCTACCGACCTTGCTAGTCGTACCTGTTTCATGTGTCAGAATGATTGTATTTGACAATTTGTAGAAAGATTGGTTCAAATTTGGCATTTTGGCCTATTAAGCGTTTTTGAAATTTCATTCCCTATTATGTTTGTTAATGATATTTTTTCATCATTTTGGGGCTACCTTTGGATCATTCTTACCATTCGAATGTTACCTATGTCTATCCTGAGCAGGTTATGTATATTCCTTTTAGTCTTTGCATTGCTTGAGGACAAGCAATAGTTTAAGCATGGGGGAGTTTGATAAGTGCTTAAAATGTACATATTTTTAGGGCTATTTTGCCTCGTTTTTAGGAGAATTTTGTGCTTAATGATGCTATTTAGTCTCCTATTCTCGATTTATACTTGGGTGTAGTTGTTTTATGTATTTTGTAGGATTTTTAGTCTTTTCACCATTCAATGGCTATATTTTGACCTCCCCCATGGTCAACCATGAGTTGCCATGACCGCAGAGCAAAGAAAGATCAAGAAATCCGGTTCCAGCATAGACCGCGGCCGGACCATGGTGGATGCCACGGACCATGGTCGGCCTATAACTGTTGCCTCTTCGTTTTCCCTCAACTGTGTGGCTAAGAATGCTTGAAGTTTCTATAAATAGCGACGCCTATAGCAGAAGGAAACAATTCCTCAATCATCTCCTAGAGCATTTCAAGTAATAGCATAGTTCAGATTAGTCTTTTCTCTCAAATTTCATAGTTTTTAGTCTATTTTGTTTGGTGAGAATTTCAAGTGTGAGAGTTTTTGATTCTGAAACGGTTATGAAGCGCTTAGTGAAGGTCATCTCAATCGAATCGCTTTCGCTCATATTTTCCCCATCTTTGATTACTTTATGTTTTCAATCATGTCTGAGTAGTTTTCTTAGTCTAGGGATTTAGTAATTTGTGAAAGATATTGGATCATGTTTTAGTTTGTTCAATTGTGCTATTTTCATAATTGGTTTGATTTTGTCTATGCAGTGTGTTTTGTATGTTGTGGGTTGATTTGTGGACAAAATTTACTTGCACTATTGAAACAACCGACTGAATATTCGAAAGAGGACATTTAGTTGTTGAACTGTTTGATTAGACTTAACATAACTTCGACTCGACAGAGAGATTTATATGTTAAGAGGGCTAGTGAGTAATCGAATATATTAAACTTGGATAAAGTCAAATTAGTTTGAGAGAAGGATGTTTGCTTAGTTTAGACAAATTTAGTTGATTTCGAAAGAATAGACTAAATTTCTGAAAAAGACAATTCCTCGAAATCTACCAATTAAAAGAATAGTACATGTTTATTAGACTTGATCCAATTCTCTTTCACAATTACAAAAATTCTTAGACTTTTTTCTCTTATTGATTTAGTCAAATTTTATTTGCGATTGTTAATTGAAATCCACTTGAATATAGTTTCTTTAGCACAGTCTGATAGGTAAAACTCAGTAAGTTTCTTTGGTCCTTGAGGAACGATAATCCTGTCTATACTACATCTACCTATGTGCTTGCGGCAGAAGAAGTGGTAGTAGTCACAACCTACACATATCACATCAGCATCACAAGATCCACCCACTGATGTCTGAACCCCATCTTGAGCATAACTGCTGACAAGAAAAGCCATTCCACTCGGCTGTATACCTTCGACATGTCAAGTTTAATTGCCATGGCTCCACTGATGATTCTATCACCTTTCATGGAGTTGAAAATCTCAAAGGCAATCAATATATTGTCAGTTATCAGTCGTCCTTGAGTAAAAGCACCTTGGGTATCCAAAATGATATGTGATAACAAAGGTTTCAATCGGTTCGATGTAACCTTCATCACCTACTTGTATACCACGTTACAGAGACTAATTTGACTGTATTCTAAGATTGAGTCAGGGCAAGGCCTTTTGGGGATCAATGCCACGAAAGTGTGGGTAAGTGTTGGGGGGATAGCATGTCCATTCAAAATAGCGAGTACAGCATTCGAAACATCATCTCCAACGACATCCCAGAATTTTTGAAAGAAGTATGGGTTCATGCCGTCAGGGCCTGGCGCTTTATGCGGATGCATTTTTTTTCAGTGCTAGTTCAACCTCTAACTTGGTATATGACTTGCAAAGTACATCATTCATATCATTAGTAACCCGAGGTTCCACACAATCTAACACATCCTGCATAGCAAAGAAGGGGTTATCGTGAACAGCTCCAAAAAATAGTTAACAATAATATCCTCAATGTCCTCTATTTTTGTATGCTTGATTCGCTGATCGTCAACTAGATGATTGATAAAGTTCCTGATCCTCCTCATATTTGCTCTCGGATGAAACCACCGAGTGTTTGAATCACCATATTGTAGATAGCCTGATCTTGCACGCTGCCACCACATTATTTCTTCTTTCTTCCAATATTCTCGGATCTATTGTAACAATTGCTTGCGGCTTAAGGCATCGGGCTAAGTCTTTAATTTCTGCTCTAAATGGGTAATTTCCCGGCCCACATGACCAAAGATTTCCTGATTCTATCGTTGGAGCTTCGTGGCGCAAGCATCTAATCTCCCTATGAGGTTATCCACCATGTCCGACTTGACTATGGAGGACCATGCAGTTGATATTACATCCATGCCTGAGGGATCAGTGACCACATGTTCTCAAATTGAAAATGACGTTTCCTACTACAACCTTTGGACGCCCTCAGCTTACAATTTAGGACAATAGGCAGGTGATCCAAAAAATCAAAATCAACGTGGGATACTGCAGCATCTGGGAAGATGAGGGACCACTCCGTGTCAGCACAGAATCGATCAAAACACCCTTCGACTATAACATTATTTTCCCTATAGTTACTCTAGGTGAACTCATAGCCAGCGAATCCTAAATCATAGAGCCCATTATCGATGAAAGCATTCCTAAACTTGTCCAGTTCTGACAGCGACTTGAGGGACCTCCTTTTTTCTCTGAATTGTAAAAGATCTCGTTCATGTCTCCTCCAACTAGCACAAGGAAGATCGAAGTGAGTGCTAAGGTCGGCAATCAAGTGCCCCGTTCGCCATTTATTTTGTGCCTTCGGTCACCCATAAATACCAGTAAATCACCATGTGTGTTCATCTCCCACCCATCTTATCGCGGTATCAATATGATTAAAGGATGCAGATTGAAACTGAACGTGAACGCTTCGATCCCATAAAAGAGTAAGACCTCTTGCCGTGCCACTAGCATTAACAAACGCACCTACAAAATCCCTTAACTGAGACAACACAGCTTCCATCTCCTGTTTGCTATGCTTGGTCTCCAATAAGAAGACCACCTTAGCCGACATTCTCTAAAGAAAACCCTGGAGGTCAGAAACTGCCTGACGGTTGCCCAACCCCCTTTAGTTGAGGCATATGATACTCATTACACGAGGCAGGGTTGCTCTGCAACCTCCGTCGGACTAGATGCATTAGTCAAAGTGTTCTCCACACCTCGTATTTGCCTCCACTGTTCTCCGCTAAGTTCACGTCTTCGCCCTTCTTTTTCGATACCTCGTTCCCCTCTAGGACTGGGGATCCGCTATCAATCATCATTTGGGATGGGGACTCGCCGTGAGGGTTTAGTATTATCACAGTTTGTCGCTTCGACTGTGGTGTAGGCAAATCGAAATGGAGCTTGACTCTCGCTTCGCCGCCCCCATTAGAATGCTTAAAAGTTAGGTACAACTTCTTCTCCTCTCTCAGTTTGGCTTCCGCAGACCTCCTACGGGACTTCAAGAGGGAGGCTCGAAGCCAATCCCCATATTGAAGCAGCGATTCATCGCCTAGGCGTTTATGGCTATCGCATCTGAGGTAAACATGGTCTAGTCTTCTGCAACCATAGCAGAAATCTTGTAATTTAACATACCCGATTTTTATCCATAAGGGCTTCTTGTCGACGAGGAGACGGACTCCCCGAATCAATGGTTTTGTTATATCAATATCAACTCAAAAATAGAGGGATTTATCAACACCATACATTGTAGATTCGTCACACCCTACAAACTTCCCAATCTTTAAGCCAATCGACTGAGCGTAAGCTATCGTCTGTTTCTTTGCCGGGATATTGTAGGCCTTCACCCAAAAGCGTGTCGTAACGAACTGGATCTCCGAGGGTTGTTCAAGGCCAGTCACTTCTGTCAATAATAGGATCTTTCCATCAAAACACCAAGGTCCGTCATTGAGGACAAAGTCCTTGTCGGCAGAGGAAAAGAATTAGAAAGCAAAGAGATTAGAATCGAGGTCTCGAATCACAACCCCTCTTTTCGGTTTCCAAATATTCTTCAGGATTGATTTCATTGCCCTATGGTTAAAAGACTTTGTCGTCAACAATTTCCCATACAGGCACAATGCAATCTGTTCTGAACGCTCTTCCAAATCAATATCTGCCACATCAATAATCTCATCCTCCTCTTTAGTTAGTTTCAGTTGCAATAGCTCCTGTTCTAAACTAAACGCCATGGGTAAAGATGAAGACTTGTGTGACAAGCAAACACGAGGTGAAACTGATTGCGTATGGAATCACAAACCCTCTACCCAAGAGTAATTAAGAGTGACAGCACCCAACCACAAATCCCTACAAAGAGGGAGAACACCGATCAACCAACCAGGCCTATAAGGATTCGAGGGCAAAGGCTCACGTCTAGGATTTGAGAAGCAGAATTAGGTTAGTGGTTGACAAGGCGTAAAGGCAAGTAATTGAAGTTGGTAGGAGTCTGGGAGATATATGGCTATTAGCCATGACCCAAGTGGGGCAACTTTGCTTGGATGAGAAGATAAGAACGGCTAAGATTTGCATTTTGTAAAAGTCAAAGCGAGGATCTTAAGGATTCATAGCTTTTGATATCAAGTGTAAAAGTGAGTTGGTCGGCTCGAACCGTTGGGAGGGTTATATATAGTTATATACAATACCATTTTGTGTAAAGTCAACAGTGTTTCACTTCAATTATTTGATTTCATGGTGTGAGCATCACTGTACATTTGTCTCAACTATTAAAATCTTGAAAGTGGTTATTCAATACTAAAGTTTGAATTTCATCTACATTAGTCTTTTCCTCATTTGCACTAAAAGTAAAAAACAATTATTTGTTACAATAATTAACAATTAAATTCAAAATTAATTAATATTGATATGTGTATTTAGTAATAGTTACTATAATTGCTACTGAGACTTTGCTCGACAACAGTATTTAAAAAAACACTTAGTATTTTAAGTATGTCAAAACTCTATTTGCCTTATTTTTAATTGTTTGGTAACTAGCATTTTGCAGTAACAGATAACATTATCACTATCATTTCTGAAATGTAGAAGTAATTAATGTTTGAACTTGCTGATTAGCGTTTCAATCTTTGCATTTCATTCATATCCATTTGTTTGCCTAACTTTTGCTTGTCGTGATGATCCATTATAAAAATGTTTTCTTTAATTGATTAGGAAAACTGCCGTGCATGCACCGTCAATTTAGTTTTGGATTTCGTTCTTACCCATTTGTTTGCCTTAATTTTTTTTTTTCCACGTGAACTGTTGTGCCGCTCTTGATGGTTTATAATGATAATCAAAGTCATAGTGGTGGTAGTAGTGGTCGTAGCAGTGAATAATATTAGCATTATTATGACTATTATTACTACTATGTTAATAATAATAATAATAATAATAATAATACTAATAATAATAATAATATTTATATCTTTTTCCGTTAGTTTATATTTATTAGCTAGTTCAACTGTTGATATAACCAAACACATTATTCTCAAAAAATAGCTAGTTAGATACCTATTAGCTATTCGCTAAACTCAAACAGCTATTAGTTGTTTTCTAAACTACAATAGTTATCCGCCACTTCAATAGTTATCTACTACTCAAACAACTATCCATTTATTAAATAGCTAATTTTACCGACACATTGGCGAATACTTAATTATGCAAATGCGCATTTGTTAAAAGTATTTTCGAATAAAAAATTCATGAGCTTCCATACAATTGAAACTATAACAGATTATGATATATATATATATATATATATATATATTCTCTAAAACTTGACACCCAAAAAAAAAAAATGAAGGTGCTTGAAAGTCAAATTGATTATTGTAGAAATTTACCAAGATTATTATCTGGCGTGACCTGCAGGAAGGGGAGTACTTACACTTCTGACTTGTGAGACAGTGGTCGCAGTTAAGAGATGTGCAACCACCACAATAAGTAGAAAGCACATGCACCTTATTTATTCATATCGTACTGTCTTCCCCTCTTTTTTTCTTTTTTTTTTTGGGAGGGGGGGGATGCTGTCTTCCCGTCCTGTTGTTCCTATGCTATCTGTCACAAAATATCACCCCTTCCCGATCTACCTAACTGCCAAATAGCCAATTAATTTGACTAGCTAAGTGGAAGAACTCAAAATTTGTGTCACATACATGGTCATGTATATAGTTTCCCTAAAAGTGCTAGTTGGTGACTTAATAAATGCCATATATATAGTCTTTCAAATATATATGTCCCTCACTCTATGATATGGTATTAGAAAATAATCGAAAATAGATTTTTTGTTCCCTTCATCGTAGCAATGTCATTTTACTAATATTCACATAAATGATATTTTTAAATTAAGGGTGTATTCATAAGGATGAAAGACTGTAATAAAGTGAAAAATATATGAAAATTCAATTAAAAATTTAATCAAGTTGTGTTTTAAGCAAGTCAAAAGACTTGTATGCTTCAATGAGTAGAAACAATACTCTGTTAAAAAATTCAAAATTGTGCATATTAGCCTAAAAAGAAGGCCTTTGACTTACAGATATGATCCCATCACGAAGAAGGCACAAACAAATTAGTTGACTAGAAGTAATGCCACTAAAGATAAATTGCACATTATATGTCATTGTGTTCTATAGAATCCTAGAAAGAAGGCCTTTGACTTAAAATCGCATTACTAGAATGGCATTAATATGTTAGTTGTAACTCCTTCTAAGATAAATTATGTGGCAAGATTATTGTTAAGAGTTTCAACAGTCTTGGCGGCGTTTATGGTGACATGTATATATCATAGTCAATCTTCACAAATCTAGTGTCATAAACAGGTCACATCTTCAATGCCCTTTGTAATCACTTTAGCATGATGCTGGATGCAAACTAAAACCAAGACCCTAGGATATGTAACCTAATGGATTGAAGTTCAAGTATAGTGATGGATTTTGTACGTTACTGGACGATATCTATCCTCCAACCAAACCGATATTAACTTCATGATAATGACGTGCCATGGTAGCTGTATTAGTATAGTGCTTTGCTGTCGTATTCAAGTCAATCTAAGTGTATACTTCACCAATAAATAAGTCAAAAACCTGTCTAAAGTTTTACATACGTCCTTTAAGTTTAAAAATGTGTGGAAATAAAGGCTGCTTTGTGTATAAAATGTGAAGTTTTTTATATCAATTACGCCATAAATAAAGAGTTATGCATTATGCACATAAGCTCAGGTGAGATTTCAACAAAAAATTAATTGGCAATAAATGCAGTAGCTTACACACTTATATACATACTCAAACTCTTTAATTTTATCAATTTGAGACGACACCCACTTTCATATGTTTTCATTTTTATCAATGTTGAACAACATCTAGTTTCATATACTTCAACATAAAACAACTTATTTGCAGCATTTACTCATGTCTAGCTACTTTGCTCCGGATAATTCAATTTTGTCTGCTTAGTTGTAAAGTAAGATTAATTTCATACTTAATAACAATCCATGATCTAAATAATCACTTAATTTTTTGATGGCGATGGCAAAAATCTGTTGGTATTTTAGTAATTAAACTTAATTATACATAAATAATTAAGATAGTGTTTGGTTGGAAGGAAAATGATTTTTCAGATAAAACTAATTTTTTTGTCACATTTTTCGTTGTTTAGTACAAGATAAATTATTTTTCATGAAAAAAAAGAAAACATTAACTGAATTGTTTAAATGACAAAAATATTGACTGAATGGTCATGGTTGAGATAAATATTGATCAAAAGAATGAATTTTGAGCTTAAAATTCATATTTGAGTTTTTTTCAATGCTTCTTATGGGATAATTAAGTTTGGATCTAACCGTTGAAACTCTTTTAGTGGGGAAAAAAAAAACAAACATCAACAGGATTATTTAAGTAATGAAAAATATCGATTGAATTATCGTGGTGGAGAAAAATATTGACTAAATAAGGGAATGTTGTGCTCAAAATCTAGATTTGAGCATATTTTAGTCTTTCTTATCCGATGATCAAGTTTTGATGCAAACTATTAAAATTGTTCTAGCGATGACAAATATTTATTACACTGTTTAAAGGGAGAAAATATTCATCAATTGTCGTTGTGGAAAAAAATATTGACGAAATGAAAGAATATCAAGCTCAAAATCTGAATTTGAGTCTATTTTAATATTTTCTATCTAATAATCGAGTTTTGATCCCAACCGTTAAGATTGTTTTAATGGCAAGTCGATTGAATTATTTAGTAGCAAAAAATATCGACTAAGTTGTCGTAATGGAGATAAACATTGATTAAATGAAAGAAATTTGAGTTGAATATTTACATTTGAGTTTATTGTAATGTTTCCCATTGGATGGTTAAATTTCGATCCAAACTGTTGAAATTAAATTTTACACCTAAAATTTCAGCTGACTATATCATTAAAGAGTTGAATGATGAAAATCAACTTTCCATCTTCTTAAAAAGGAAATGATTTTCCTCCATTGAAGGAAAAAATCATTTTCTTTGAAAAATAATTTTCCATCCTTTATTGTGTTAAATAATAAAAAATTAAAAATTTATTTTCCAAAAAATCATTTTCCATCCAACTATACATTATCTAAGTGGAAACAAATCATTCGTGCAGATTAAACTCTAACAAAGTCACTTATAATTTTGGAAAATTGCGAAGGAGCAAGCCCAAATTCATAAAAACTGTATTTCTTCATAGCCTGGTGTATAAATACCGGCAATATCTAGACAATTACGCCAAACTCAGGTCAACTCCCCCAGACCACCACAATTAGGTAAAGTTACTGAATACAACCTCTAGCTCCCTCCATTAATGCACTTTCTCACCTCACTACAATAAATGTTTCAGAGCAGCGCACTAAATAGCCTCACATCTCAAACAAGACCCATGCCATGCATGGTAAAGTGTAAAGTGAGAGAAAATTAAAAAGCAAACTGCAGGCACAATGGGGATGGAATTACTCGAGGGTGTGATTTTGGGTTTGATCTTTGCAATTGCTTTTGTGAGTGTTAGCAATGCCCAGCCCTTAGTCCCTGCGATCATAACATTTGGAGACTCGGCTGTGGATGTGGGGAATAATGACTATATTCCCACTTTTTTCAAGGCTAATTACCCTCCTTATGGTAGGGTTTTCATCAATCACAAGCCTACTGGCAGGTTTTGCGATGGCAAATTAGCTACTGATCTCACTGGTAACCCTCTACTTTCTTTTATATTTTCGGTTTTTGTATAAAGTTTTTCCAAATTTCACGCCAGCTTTACTTTTATTTTGTTTTTTTTTTAAAAAGAACTTACGATACCATTAGCATAGTTGTCGGTCATCTTGCTTTCACTAATGACAGTTATCGGTGTTAGATTATGTGCCAAATGGTCAGATTCATTGTCAACAAATTAAAAAATGTATATCATATACCTAGGAGTATATACTTCCATCTGCCGTATATATGACGCTAATTTAGCTTATAAGAGTATGTACTCTTAATATAGACTTTGCAACAATTGTATTACAAGGCATAATTGTCAACTACTTATCGAAAAAGAGAGAGAAATATTTTATGTTGTTGGAGATAGAAATAATTATCATAATTTTGCAGCTGATACTCTGGGGTTCACAACATACCCGCCTGCATATTTGAGCCCCCAAGCATCAGGAAAGAACCTCCTCATTGGAGCCAATTTTGCTTCTGCTGGTTCAGGATATGACAAAAGAACTGCAGCTCTGAGTGTAAGTACTATATACAAGTAGAGAGACGAACTACTGATATATTGGATTGATTTTTATATCTTATTTGAAATCAAAATTTTAAAAAGAAAAAGAAAGGCAAGATCAATCATTTCTCAGTTTTAGCTCAAATGTATACATGAATAAAAACTATACTACATGTAAACTCCAAATAGATCCTGTCAAGGGTCAACATGCATTCAATAGTACTAGTACCTGGTGGTTATTGGTTTATTTTATAAGTTGTTTGTTATCTAATCAATATTAAATGTAGCTATTTGTTGTTGTACACTAGTAACTTCCCCTGCAACTACTAAACCCTATTACAATCTCTATCATATATTGAGCACAACTAAACTCTCATTCACTATTTCAAAAAATAATTTAAAATATAGAAAAATCAAATAAAAAGGAGAGCCACAAGTTTCTGGACCTAGTAAAAAGTTTTTCTTTAAATTTTTTTTCCCTTTTTTGACTGTGGGTGCGTACAGCATGCAATTTCATTATCACAACAACTGAGTTACTACAAGGAATACCAAGGAAAGCTAGCAAAAGTGGCAGGGAGCAGCAAGGCACAATCAATAATAAAAGACGCCCTATACATTGTTGGGTTTGGAAGCAGTGATTTTGCTCAGAATTATTACGTCAACCCTTTTCTCAACAAAGTCTACACTCCTGATCAGTACTCTTCCTACCTCGTCGGAATTTTCTCCAACTTCATCACTGTGAGTCTATTTTACTTTACTACATCTACATTTATTTTTATTTTTATTTTTATTTCAGCTTTAACGTTCTATTTATGTGGAGACCTAAGGATGATTGAATTTAAAACGGATAATCAATTGTTCATATTAGGTTGAAGTTGGGTCAATTGTGGACTAAGTGACAATGGGTTTATAAAATCTTCATGTCATATTAGTCTTTTTGGGATTTGAATGTTACTTAGATTTGCAATATATATGCCAACTAAACTTCAGTGAATGTCAAATTATATCAATATTGAGTCCAGCGTATCTTAATTCCTTACGGAAGGACTTTGTTCAAATAAATATTGTCAACACGGGTTAAGTAATGGTGAAACTTGATTCAAAATTAATTTAGTGTTAGTGTTCTGTAGACTATATTGTTTCGAGTAAGGTATGCAAAATTTGGATTCAAATCAAATTCCATTATCGTATGTAATTTCACATTGAGCTATCCATACAGTTTTATGGTGAGCTCAGTTGAATCCCAAAGTGTTACATTAGATGGAGTCACAAATATGCTATTGTTTCTCCAAGATCTCTGTACGCTGACGGAAGATGAGCAATTTGCAATAAAGTTGTCTAAATACTAGGGTAATGCATGCAGGAATTGTATGGATTAGGAGCAAGAAAAATTGGGGTGACTTCACTTCCCCCATTGGGTTGTCTTCCAGCCGTAATGACCCTTTTCAGCTTCCATCAGCCTGGCTGTGTCTCCAGGATCAACTCTGATGCCCAAGGCTTCAACAACAAGCTCAACTCGGCTGCCTCTCAGCTCACCAAGAAGCTCCCTGGCCTTACTCTTGTTGTTTTTGACATTTACAAGCCCCTCTATGATCTTATCCAAAATCCCTCTGCATCTGGTAAACTGCATTTTTTTAATCTTGCGGCCTTATTATTCTGACAACATGAGACACAACAACAGCCAGTTTAATGGACACAACTATTTTTTCCGACCCTGAATGAATTTCTGTAGGATTCGCGGAGGCGGGGAGGGGATGCTGTGGGACAGGGACTATAGAGACAACATCGTTTTTGTGCAACCCCAAGTCAATAGGAACCTGCCGTAACTCCACTCAGTATGTGTTTTGGGACAGCGTTCATCCCACCCAGGCTGCCAATCAGGTCTTGGCCGATAACCTTATCGTTGCAGGCATTGGCCTCATCAGTTGATCATATTCTTCCAAGGCAGGGTTTATCTTATTAAGTGATATTTTACAGTGTTACTGCCAAATCTTCTTGTTATATCAGTCAATTGTACCTTATTTGAGTTCCGTGTTTCAGCTATACCATGTTTTTGGCATGTTGCAGTACCCTGGAGGGTTGAAAGGATTCTGAAAAGTGCATGGCTTTTACTGTACCAAATTGGGATTATGTACTTAATCAAATACGTAGCGCATAGTTTTATTTTTTATGGGTAACAGCAACCTGTCAACATTGACTTCTTCGACTGTGGGCCCATGATACAGCATGGGCTCTTTATGTTCTTTCATGTGGCTCTATTTGTATGTATGTGTGCAATAATCAATATTCAACGCTGTTGATTACAATATGCAGATTGATTGAAACTGATAATTCCATAACATTATTGTATTTGTACCAATCTTTCATTGGAACATGAAATATGAGTATACCATTATATTTGAAGCTAGCAAATACCTCTAACCGTTTCTTTAGCCAATGGAATATGCATTTTCACAGTAATGGTCAAGATGACGTGCAAAATTTATGCAGAACGGGCAAGTCGTTGATTTGTTGTATATCTGCACATTATATGTAAATTCAATCATGGATATTTACAGAAAATTGACTCATAAATCCTCAGTTCAAAAACATCTTAAGGAGACATGACCAAGACCCACCAGCGAACTCTTTCTATACACAAGGACATTGAGTTTCATCAGCGTAATTGTAAACATTTGCATGCTACCAGCACCAAATACTGATGCCAACCTCTGCAGCTTGTGTAGTATATGCACAGCCTCTGAGACTGATTTCTGTAACACTTTGGGACATCCGCATATGCACTCAGCTAATAGATGCAGACTTCTGCACCATAACCAATCTCTCAGTGTCCCTCAAAACTTCAGCATACTTAGCCAATTCCGAAGTCTGCTCATGCTTTGCTTTCCTCTTAGGCCTGTAATCCAAAGGAGAACTCCTTGTGCTGTCACTACTCATCTCGATATCCCTTGAGTCTTCTTCTTCCAAGCTCGACAGGGGCTGGGGCCCCACTGGGGACCCATTTGAGTTCTGAGACAATATTGTCGGCCCTAGGGTGACAGAAGAGTCGAATGAGTCAACTGAAAACGACCTTGGGATTCTTGAAGTCTCGCGTTTCCCTCTTATTAGCTGCCTTAGCTTGCTGAAGAACTTGATCTTCCTAGTGTATTGTTTTTGGCCTGGACTTGGACTGCCAGATGAGTCTGTAAGATAAGAGGGCTGTGAAGAAGGCCAGCTAAGTAGATCAAAGTCAACTATGCTACTGGGCTCTTTGTCGTCATTGTCTTCAGAATTGGCGTATTCCAGGATTAGCTGCTTAGCTTTCTGTTTGGACCTGGGACTTAAGGACTTGCTTAAGTCCCGGGCAGCTTCTTTGCCTGGTGGGGGTTGGTAGTTCCTTAGTTCATAGCGGAGACAAGCATTTATCCACCGGAGATAGACGAGTTCTTCTGCATCAGCACATCTATCGGCTTTGAGTTTCTCCACCTCCTTTGCTAAGTTCTCACTTTCTTCCCTGAGACAAAGCCTTTCTTTGTCATTCTTCTCTTTCTGCACTTATCCATAACCAAAAATTACAATGGTGAGATGACAGAAACAACAATTCTGAATTCCCACTTTCGATTCTGTTGTGGTCTGGGGAAAGTCCAACGATGTGCACATACACAAACTCTAACCGGCAAAGTAGCTGTTTCCAAAGAGACACATGAGAACAACTTGAGGGCAGGTAGAAACTAAATACGGTGAAAACTAGAAGGCCGAACTGTGAAAATATATAATAGGTGAAACTGTCAAGCAGCAGGTAGAAGGGCTAACAAGTGGTTGTTACTTTGCCTAGTAAAACTGATTCCAACGAGATGAAATCAAACCAAATAAGGAGAACCAATTTTGATTGCAACTAAAATTGACTTGACCTAAAAAAACAAAAGGATCAGAATTAATGTACTTCACCAATATATGTAAAATTTTCTCAGCTAGTTTTTTGGACGAATCTGACAGCAAGCTTGGATATGACAAAAGCCAAAATGATCCCAACCAAAAGCTGATCTGACCTGAATATATAATCGACCAGTTTCTGACCTGATCCTAAGTATATAAGCACTAACAAAACTCACCTCTGGATCTTCAAGAATTGCATGTGCAAGAAGTTGGGTGGACTCCAATCTCTGAGCCAAGTCGGCGTTCTCTTGCTGCAAAATTTTGTTAGATATTTTCAATTCTTTACTTTCAGCTTCCAACTCTTTTAATCTCTGCAGCTCTGACTGCACATCGGAAGCTGAACATCTGGTGCTAGCCACCTCTTCTTGCTCTTGCAACTTTGCAACTCTATGTGTAAGGTGTAATATCCGTTCTTTGTGTTCAGAGGCATCATGCCTGATTTTCTTCTTCAGCAGCTTGATCTTCGCCTTTGCAGCTTCAAGTTCAGCCACCACCTTTGAGTGGTCAGTAACTTGAGCCTCTAGCCTCTTGTTCTCAACCTGTAAAGACTCAATCTGCATCGAAAAAAGCTTGGCTTCTACGTCATTGATCTTCAACCTGCTTTGGAGCTCCATCATTGCAGTTTCCTGCTCCTTGAGCCCATAATATTCGAGCAACTGCACCTCGAGATCGATCTCCTTTTCTTGGAGCAACGTAATCTTCCTCTTTAGGTCTTCAATCTGTTTCTCATATGTATGGCGCTCTACACTTGTAATCAGATACCTCGGCTCTTTCTGTGTCTTGAATGTCTTCATGTCTCTCTTTGGAGATGTTACTACATGGTTATCTGCAGTCATACTGAATTCCCTGACAAGTTGATCGAGTTCTAGCAACAGCAGTCCATCTTTATCTCTACCGTATCTACCATTTGGTGGGGCATTATCAACACGCACCCTAATGCATGGCTTTCCCTGATTAATGGACCATAAGCAAGGTATCAAATGATATGTCAAATCAAATTTGGGCTTATAAGGACCAAGGGATTAATCAGACAAAGAAAGATAAGTTCTTCTCCAAGTGATTATGATCATATCATTTTTGTTATAACTTATAATCACTTTGTGCTCTTTCAGCTTGCACTATGGCATACAATATCATTAACAATAATGAACACATTATGGATCCTACTGAGCAGTTGGAAGTCCAGATAAATGCAGCCTTTTCCAAGAAAAGTAGAGGGACTATTTCCAGAAGGCCCACAAGTATTTGTAGAATAGCTTTCAAAAATACAAAGACAAATTGAACCTAAAGAGCAGATTACTGTTGATAATTAATTCAAGAGACAAATAATAAAATAGATATTGAATGAATCTTACATGTGCATCAACAGGCACTGAATCCATGTCAGGCTCAAGATCGTCCTTAATCCTAAATCTTCCCCCATAGTCTCTTGTCTTGTCAGAACCTATGCACAAAACATCAAAGACAAATAGAGCTCAATAAACCTAAAACCCCACCAAGATTAATTAATCAGAATTTAGGAGGAGGATTACTGCAAACCTGAAACTCGAGGATGACGAGAATCAGATGATTTGATACGTTTAGCCTTAATCCGATTATAGACTGCCCCAGCAAAAGATACAGCTAAAACTACCGCAAACTTCACCAAGAAAGGTTTTAATTCTCTCCTGTCTTTTGTAGTCAACATCGTCATCTTCATAATTTATAAGATAGCAAATTTCTTTATGCTGTAATCTTTGCGACCGAAAACCCCAGATAATACCACAAAGAGAGAAAACGAAGCAGAAGAGACGGGGAGAGAAGAAAACAAAGTTCATGAATCGCCTCCATCACCATCCCCTGTCTGTTGCATTTTTAAAAAGGAAAAAAAGGGAAATAGACACATAATTAAGGTCAAATCCAAATGGATGGAGAAAAATAAGCCAAAATTGATAAATGGGTTTTTAAGTTCTGCTAAGAAGCAGAAATCTATCTGAGCAATTTATGTTGATCGTTAAAGAGCTGAGTTTTTATAGACATATATCTGATACAAAACTCAGAAGGCAGATTCCACTATTCGCCCACAAATCAAATGCTCCTTCTGAAACTTTGGTAAAGAACATCTGAGCATTGATGTTGATCATCAAGAAAGAGTTTCAAACACAGAAATATTCAATGTTAAGTCAAAAATCGTACATGCCCTTCCATTTTCAATGAAAACCAAAAGCCCAGATTGTCATGTATGCATTGATCATTAAGAGAAAGGTACGTGGAAAGAATTTCAGAAATACCAAATTTGATCAAACCCACGCAGCAAATCACAATGTCAGCTTGAAAGCAACATACCCATTTGAAATTTTGACGAAAAAATGAACTTTTGGTCATTCGGGAAGAAGGATGTTGGGCATGAAGATTTACATAGACAATTCCATCATGATAATGCACAATAGCACAGGCAATGCGGCCCCGATTCTGTTAATTCCATCTGTAAGAAGCAACAATAATTGTTCACATCTTGGGTCCAATTAAATTGCCCTTTTGATCAAAACTTAACATGTAATCCTACAACGTTGTTTTGTTGTTAGGAAAATGGGGGGTGGAGAACTAGTGAGAAACAGCAAAAAGGCATGAAATTAGGCTTGGATGGTGAAGGGAAGAATAAGATTTTTGATTTTGATTCAAATTGGCGCCTGTTAGGTTAAATTCTCTATTTCTGAGACTGATTTTCGTGTAATGTATGGCAAAATGCCTAAATTGGGCACTGCCAGTAGAGTATTACGATTTACAATAAGTCAGTAACATGCAAATATGCAATTAGTTCTTTATCCATGTCCTAGAATTAGATATTGACAGATTAAAAGTTTTCTAAAATGGTTGTAAAAGAACGAAAAAATTGAAGAAAGAAGGAATGAATTTCTATCCTACTTGATTTACTAAAAGCAAGCAAGAGGGACAGTCTTTTCTCTTTGGTTAAATAGTATCCAGAAATAAGTCTCTATTTGGATCTCAGAAAATACAAGGGAAACAAAATTTAATAGAAAAAAAAATAAGGAGGAAAAAAAGTTGAAAGAAAGTCATTTTCTTCTCTTGTTTGTATTAAAGGAAAAAAATAGGTGGTCGTTTATTTAAATCATGCCCATTCTTCAATTGCCAAAAGGCAAGGCTTTTCCGTTTTGCTTTCAAAATTTCTAGACGAAGTATCATAATATTAATACTATCGTCTATAGGAGCTGGCACTGTAACCATAGAAGAACCAATATGTTTACAATCATGCGGAAAATAGGAAGTGTTAAGCATGATGTGAAAGAATGGTCAAAAGGAAACATCCAAAGCATCAATAATAAACTCACCAAGCATGCTGAAAAAATAGAATATGAGGAAGAAAGACTAATAGTCAATCCTAATGGCTATAGATTCAACTCTTGGATGTGATGACTCTTGAAATAACAAGAGAGAATGATGCTATTTAATCAGAAGTATTCGGGGAAGTTAGCACGAAAGAAATGGTGATAGAAATTCAAAGTTCTTCCAAAAGAATGTCAATTCTAGAAGGGAAAGAAAATTAGTTATAAAATTACGAGATGATTGTAGGCATTTGGATTGATGACCACAAAATGATTGCCCAGTAATTCATTTTGGATTATACACAAAGATTCAAATCTACGCATAGCACTACTATAATATTACCACACTTAGAATTGTATAAACTAATTTCAGACTTTGATAACAACAAGCATATCAAACTAACAAATTTGGAACAGGTTAAAATTTTTTATGAATGGTAAAATTCTTAAAGAAATAAACCACACTTTTATTGCTCTTATCCCAAAGACGAATGCTCATTCATAGACTAGTCATTATAGACCCATTAGTTTATGTTCTACGATTTATAAAATTATTTCAAAAATCCTAGTTAATAGGTTGAGGCCCCTCCTCAATCGTCTAATTTCACCATTCTAAAGTGCCTTTGTACCCGTAGATCTATTCATGACAATATTCGGTTAACGCATGAAGTTATGCATAAATTTAAGAACCTTAAACTAAGACAACTTAGACAGCTATTAAATTAGATATAGAAAAGGCATACGACATAGCCAAATGGGATTTCATACTAAAATGTCTTCATAAACTGGGTTTGAACCCCACTTGAAACTCATGGATTAAAGAATGCATTTACTCAATTTCTTACTCCACTATTGTTAATGATGCCTTTTTACCTCAACAAAGGGATTAGACAAGGGAATCCTCCCTCCCCCTATTTATTTACTTTATGTACAGAAGCCCCGAATCAATTTATTTTAAAAGAAGCTAATTCTCCTAAATCTGGAATAGGAGTTCGGATACGCCCAACAACTATCTAAATCACCTACTTACTTTTGCTGACGATTGCTTACTTTTTGCAAAGCTAATTTAGAAAGTTGTAGTAAACGCAAAAGCATTGTCGTTTTCTTATGTTCAAGTGTAGGATAATTAGTCAACTATCATAAACTTTCTTTGAATTTCATGTGTAATGCCACAAATACGCAAAAGCAACTATTGATAGCAATTTTTAATATTCCCCATACAGAGTCTTTCGATAAATATTTGAGATGCCCTATTTTTCATGATCGTCCTTCTATCTCAACTTTTTAACAAATTATTAACAAAGCAACCACGCAACTAGAAGGATGAAAAGCAAATTGCTTGTCTAAACCAGATAGAACTGTTCTGATTCAGTCACATTTGAAATCACTCCTAGCTCACACAATGCAATGTTTTGAGTTACCACAAAATGCTAATAAATACTTAGATAAAATGGAATAGAGAATTCTTCTGGAAGAAGTCCAATACAGAAAGAGGACTAACACTTATAGCATGAGACATGGTCTGCATGCCTAAAAACAAAGGAGGGTTGGAATTACGGAAAACAAAAGCGGTCAACAAGGCTTTTCGGTGTAAATTAGTCTGGAAAGTACCGACAAATGTACCTAGTCTTTGGGCTCAGTCTTATAAGTATTCACAAAATATAAATCTATTTCGATATAAACGAAAAAACACGAATCACCTATTTGGAAAAGCATTTTGATATGCATGGATCTTCTAAAAAAAGGTATTTAGAAAGTAGGAAGAGGAATGAAATCTCCTTCTGGTTTGATAACTAGATTAACAACAGAAATTTAGTTGAGATCTTAGGAGTCGTTGAAGATAGTGTTGACCATCCTAAAACCAAAGTTTGTGAATTTATTCAGCAAAATTCGGAATGGGATATTACCAAGCTAAGAAAATTCCTCAATAATTATCCTGTTATACGAAAGATTGAGGGTATTACCATACCCATCCATGAAAAAACCGACTCCTTTTGTTAGGCATTGAATAGCTCAGGTAATTTCACAACAAAATCAGCTACATGGGTAGTCGATGACATTAAACTGCATGATTCATCAACATGGTCTTGTAAAGGGATTTGGAAAATTGACGCCATGCCAAAATCAAAATATTCATTTGGCAACTTTGTCATCAAGTCTTACGTATGAGGGATACTATACTAAGAAGAGATCTTAATGTCAACCTAGGTTGCCCCCTCTGTCTCGACAATATTGAGTCTACAAAGCACCTCTTTAAAGATTGTCAAATGGTTTAAAAGGTTTGAGATCTATTAGCACAGCATAACTAGCTTCCATCTAATTTTTCTCCAGAATTCCGTAATCTTTTTCAATGTCCAAATAGGATAAATCCTCCCATGATCCAAAAGTGAAACAAATATTTTTCTTTATTCTATGGAGTATTTGGAAGTCTAAGAATGCGATGATTTCAATAATGAAATCTTTAATCCTGTTGCATGCCTAATTCAAGAAAAAAACCAAGCAAAGAATGGAGAATCCGAACTTGCATGTCGGTTAATCGTTATTTTAAGGATCTTCTTCTTCCCCTACTACCTTAACCCATCTGAGTTCTTGGCAAAAAATGTCATCAAACTTTCTAAAAACATCACAATGGCCATTAAAAATTGTTTCTACTTAGCGATGCCACTGAACTTGTCTGTATGGGTTAAATTTGCCACTTTAACTAGCTACAGCCAGTCAAACAATAAACTGGTGAATTTACCTTGGGTCAAATAATAAAAAATATTTTTAAAAAAGAAAAAAATTACAACTAGCCACCCCTCTCATGTTCCCTCCAAATTGAAGCCCACAACCATATTCATATTCTATTCCCAGTTAAATGATCTGAGCAAGAAAAATTCAAGCCCAGAACCCTAAATTTCTGCAAGTGGGAAGTTCGTCTGTGAAGATCACGAAATAAATTGGAAGAATTGGGCGATTAGCTGTCGAAGATCTCACTCTTCATGAGCAAGTAAGTTCTAAGGTTTTTAGTTTGAGGTTTGTAAATGGTGCTCTGAATGTTCTTTGTCCCCTTGTTTTTTTTTGGCAATTCGCAGTTTAGCAATTGACGTAGAAGGTAAATTTCAGCTTATTTAGTTGTTTCATATAATATCTCACAATGTGTTTGTGAATTTCAAAGGGTTCAAAACCCTAATGCCCTATTTTCCCTTTTTGTGTTTTGAATATGGCTTAATTTTGTGATTTTACTTAAAATATGCAGAATGGGTGATGATGATAATAATACAACTCGCTTACATATTTATTATGGGTGACATTTTGTTTGTGAGCCTTTCTTTTTTTATGTTGAGGGGGAGCTAATAGAGGTGCAATGAAACTTGATTATATCAATGTTGAAGACATTAAGGATGCCGCAGTTAAATTATGCTATGCAAAAAAGAGTATTAAGGTAGTGTATTTTAGTAGGCCAGATGTGCTATTTAAGGAGAGTTTAGTTAAAATTCAAAATGATGACAACATTAGGGAGTGAATGGCATTGTGTGAGAGGCATTCTCATGTTGATTTGTTTGTGGAGCACAAGGATACATGTGATGAGCAGTATACTGTGGAAGATGGTCAAAATGAGGGTGATTTAGAGGACCACTTTCCTAAGGATGAATTTGATGACTTAAACACATTAATGATGACTTAGGTAGTGAGGATGATGATGAAGAAGAACTTAAAAGGGCCAGAAAAGAGAAGAAGCCAAGGAAGGAGGAACTAAATAGGGACCTAGTATGTGGCAATGCTCAGACAGAAGGGCGGTGCAAGGGGAAGGGACTAGCAATGCCACAACAGTGGTAGGTGACAAAAATTATCAGGATGCTAACAATGCTGAGAGCCTTAGCAGTGAATATGAAAGTGAAGGTGACAAGGGAAAATGGGAGAAGAAGATTAAACCAAAGAGAAAAAAGGCTAGATATCCAAGATAACAAGGCAATTGTAATGCAAACTTAGTTTTAGAAATGTTGTTTAAGGATAAGAATGAGGCTAAGGAGGCAAGTGACAATTATAGGATTGTGAAAGGGTATCATTTGAAGTTTACTAAAAGTGATCCCACTAGGATACAGTGTCATTATTTTGGGGATGGATGTTAGTGGAGGCTTTAGGTGTCAAAGAAGGGAAGGAGTTGTCTTTCTAAGTAAAGACCATGCCATATGAGCACACTTGTGTGCCTTTTAGTTTTAAGAAAGGCAAAAGGCATATGACAAGTGCTTGGATTGCTAAGAACTATACGGAAGCTTTTAGAAACAATACAATGTTGAAGGCTAGAGATTTGAAGACTATAGTGAAGAAGCAGCAAAGTTCCTATGCCACCTTGCCAATGTGTATTAAAGCTAGGGCCATGGCTTTAAGGTTAGTTATTGGGGACTATAAGGAGTAATTTGGACAGTTTAGAGATTATGCTTATGAGGTGTATAAGCAAAATCCAGGGAGCACTCTCAAGATAAAGAGTCAAAAGAGCGCTAAGGGTCAAAATATATCAAGAATTTGTATATTTGCATTGGTGCCTTGAAAATTTGGTGCCTTAAAAATTATGTCCCTAGATGGCTATAGAAGGGTTATATCTCTATATGCTTATTTTTTGAAGGGGCCATGGCCTAGACAGATTCTTGCTACTATTGGCAGAGATGCCAACAATCAGATGTACCCTATATTATAGAGTGTTTTTAGAAGTGAGAGTACTGAGACATGGTGTTGGTTTTGTGAGCTGCTAGGGCACGATTTGGGCATTGGAAATGGCTATGAATGTACCTTTATATCAGACCAACAAAAGGTACTTGAAGCTTTGCTTTTTAGTCCAGTTTTCTAATTTTTTTTGGGGTTTTCTTTGCAAACTATCTTATGTTTTATGTGGTATTGACTATTAAGGCCCTTGTTGACAGTGTGAACAACTTGTGGCCTGAAGCTGAGCATAGACTATGTGCAAGACATGTCTATGCTAATATAAGGGCCAAATGGATGTAGTACAGAGAGGTGTTTTGGAAGATTGCTAAGTCCAGTAATGAGGTCCATTTTGAAAGGCACATGAAAGAATTGCAGGATTTAAATTCATCAACATAGGATTGCTTAAAAAAGAAAGATCCAAAGCATTTTTGTATGTTACATTTCAACACACATGCCAAATGTGACTTTGTGGATAATAACATGTTTGAGATATTCAATGGCACAATCATTGAAGCTAGGTTCAAACCTATTATGTCCATGTTGAAGGAGATTTACAACAAAACCATAGAAAGAGTTGCTATGAGGGAAGAATGGGTTGCAGGATTAAAGCAAGTTGTTGCCCCTAGGATAATTTCCAAGATAGACAAGGGGAAGACTAAGGTAAGGTGGTGGTAGGCAATGAGGGCAGCAAATGGGTTATATGGCGTCACATATAGAACTGAGTCCTTTGTTGTGGATTTGAATGCAAGAACCTATACTTGTAATGCTTGGGAGCTAAATGGGATACCGTATTATCATGTTTTGGCAGCCACGAGGGATAAAAGATTGAACCCTTTGAAGTTTGTTCATGACTGCTATAGTACAAACTACTTAAGGCTGACTTACTCCCACACTTTAACACCCATTAATGGAGATTATAAGTGGGCTATAGCTCCTAGTGACCCAATAACTACCCCTTATTTTCCACCAAAGAGAAAGGGTGTCTTGGCATCCAAGAGGAGGCTTGAACAAGGGGATACCAAAAGGGTTAATAAATTAGGAAAGAACATGCACGGTAACAAATGTGGTGGAGAATGCCACAATATGAAGACATGTACAGCAAGACTTAATAAATTAAAGGTCAGTTAGAAACTCTTATTTGCATTGTTATTAAGCACAACACCCGTTTGACATATTTATAACTTTGTAGATTAAAAAGAAGAAGGGTGAGCCATCTTCAGCTACTGTTTTAAGTTCAACTGCTGGACCAGATCCCAGTCCCTATCCACAAACCCCTGTTGCTGAGGTTATCCTTCTAAGCTCCTAACCACAGGAACCTACATTTACAACAGTCTAAAGTACAAGTTTTATGTCTGCTTCAATACTTTCTTGGCTTTTGTTGTATTAAGTTACCTCCTAATCAAACACTCAAGATGTGCCCCAATCGACACCTATCTTATGTGCATCCCAACTATGGAGTCAAGATCAAGCCCTCATTATGACAACTGATAAATCAAAGGGTAAAACCAAATCCTCAGTATAGAAAAAGAAGCCAACTTCATTCCCTCCCCTAGCTAACGTCCAGGTGAAGGTCAGACTGCTTAAGTTCACTATATCAAGGCCTTGATAGCAAAATTCAGGTGGTTGATCTTCATGTTCACAGCCTCAATAGCCTCAGGTAGGCCTTAGACCATCCTCCTCAAAGCCTCCACAACCAGTTAGGAGGAGTGAGAGAGTGAGGACAATTTTGTTTCTAAAAAAGACATGTGATGCTAGATCAATTAGCACTTACAAGTTGTTGATTATTGTCTTCTTTTTTTTCCTACATATTTTAGGGGATATATGATGTACTTGAATATACATATTTGCTGAACCAGGGGTTCCTTTGGGGGATATGTACATGGATGTACATGATATGTACTTAACTGAAGTTAGCCCTATTTTTTGGGGGGTGTAGTATACAGTGCAAGTTATGAAGGGTCAGCATATATATGTAACCGACAATGCTATCTATAAGAAATCACATTTTACAAACTGTTGTCTCATTTCATTCAAACATTCATACATTTTGTAATTCATTTTGCATTCCACGACATTAGAATTGCTTCTAAGCAATATACGGGGAGCATTTTGAGTTCTTGCCCAAAAACAACTCCACACTACCTCACATCATAGCCTACATCTGGCCCTGTCTTGTGTACCTACAATTTCACTCCCCCTTCATCCCGCCTCAATAGCTACTGCAATAACAGTAACAAACAACAGTAACCCCCACATCATACGCCTCTCCCCCATTTGATAACCATGTACTTCCTTCAGCTTAGCATTCTTCTCTTTCATCCTTTTCACCTCTTGCTTTTCAACTTCTCTTTCCTTCTTCATCTTTTGCAATTCCTCAAAACCAATGACTCATTCTTCACCATTAGTGACACAACCATTGATCTCACTTTGTCACAAAATGAGTCATCAATCCACCTAAAATGATCACATCCGCCACGAATTTCAAATCTTGGGCAGCTTGTAAATCTTCTCAGTGGATTTTCTTGGTCTTACTAGTCATAATCTCACACCTCCCCACAATCACAAAATCTGACACAATCCAAGAAACATGGGCATGATCTGCAAGCATTAGTCGTGTAATGCCTCCTAATTGAGCATGTTTCACTGTTTACATTCTCCTTAATAAATTTCTAAATTAGGACTAATGAACTCAATGATAAGGGCGTTACCATCGTCCAAAAAAAGGACAACGCTTGAAGTGTGTGCACTAGATTATGAACTAGAAATAACATAATTAGACATAACTTCAATCATGCACATTCATGCGTTGTCAAACCATATACAATCAACTGTTACCCACATATGGTTTATACATCGCAGTATAGCAATTCACCATATAATCTACACCTCATCCACTAAAGATTTCAAAGTATAGCTCCAAAATAGACATGTACTATATTAATGTTGATCCCTCTAGATTCCCTTGCTCAACTTATTCTTCTCATCCGGTTTGCTAGCATGAGGACAATTCAATGAGAATTTGCCTAAAATGAAACATGAAAATATTTCGCACTGTGAGCCAAAACTCAGTACATGCATTCCTGTATTGTTAAATGATCTCTACATAAAATGATTGGGCGCCCACTTGCAATTCATTTTAAGTTAAAACAGTGAATGAGATGAATGTAAAACTGTATTGCTAGTTATTATTTGATAGTGAACCCGTTGATACTATTACAATCTATGGATAGGTATACACATGCCAAGCCGATCGGAGACCTGGTCTGAAGTCGTGCGGGTAACTAGAGGACGAATGCCCTATAGATGATAATTGGCGGGGTCACTAATTCAATGATAAATCACTGTATAAACTGATTCATTGATGTACTCACCAAAACATGATAACTTTGATAAATACACTCTGATTTCTAAAGATACAGGCAATGAACATACCTGATGTCTTTAAAATGCAATCTCACTTGATAATTCTTATGCACAATGGGAAATGATAGGCTAGGCCCCGATTCTGTTTAAGAAATGTAATTATAGGTATATGTAATTACTAAATAATGCTGACTTTTATAGTTGCAACTCTTACAGAAATTCCTTAAAAGGCATCCATAGCTCAAATAATTTCATAGAAGATAAGTTACACCAAAATAATTTGAAAGCTAAATGAATTAGGGTAATTTAACTCAAAGTGAAACACTGTGGAGTAAAATTGATCAAAGTAGAATAATTGAAATCATAAAAGAAAGACTTTGATGGTTATAAATTCATCACGGATTTTTGATATTTCTGAGATGGATAATAAAGGTTTGAGGGCAATTGGAGTGATGGTAGGTGCAGAATAATTTTAAATACACCAGTTTGGACTAATAAATACTAATCTTGAGTTATCAATCTCCCCACTTCTTCAATTTTGTTGCACATGTCATACCACTTAGTTTTCCAAACCAAATAAGCTTCTAAGTACAATCAAAGTTGTTACTGATTTAAGGTCCACCTTAGAAAATTCATAACTTTCACCCCTGACCTCCAATTGAGTTATAAAACCCCAATATGGAAAGATTAAAAGGTCCCTAAACATTTTTATTTACAGCCTATAATACAATCACCACCACACAAATTCAAAAATCGAGCTAAAACACCACCCTACGCAGTTTTGGTCCGGTCTGTGTAGTCGGAGTAAAACAATCATAACTTCTTGCACAAAACTCGGATTAAGGTGATGCCAAAGCCATGCGAAAGAAAACTCATTGACCTAGCTCTCCACCAAAATTCATAATTTTTTAACTGGCCACGAATTACCAGGTTTTTCCAGAACAAACCCCTATTTTTGGGCCCTTCACAGCTTGCTACCTACTTTATTATCCTCCTTTTTCGCATAATTACCCTCTAAAATTACTCGTTGAAATTACCAAAATATGGGGTGACCTCAACATCACTTTAGATAGCCATGATCCATAATTTTTACTTCACAATCAACCAAGATTTATTTTCAAATCTAAAACACACACATGACATGCTCATTGACAAACATCATTTAAACTATGCATAATTCTCATAACCCTAGCTTATGTCTCACTTGAATTTACATTTAAACTTCTCTAAAATCAATATCAACACTATGATATTCGTTACCAATACCAAAGATCACAAAATCACAAATAAGATAAAAAAAATACAAGGTTAGGGTTTACTTACTTTAAGCTTGAAACAAGAGAAGTTAGAGATGTTTGTAGCTTGAAGAAGTGAGAGGGGTGGCTGCTGGTGGTGGTGGTCTGATGGCGGCCTCCTGGTGGCCAGAAGGTGGTTGTAAGTGGCTGAAAATCAGCAAATACAACAGCAAAAAGGAGGGGGCTGTGTAAGGTGGTGGAGAGAGAGAGAGACTAAGTCCTGATATTTTGTGAGTTTTGCTTGGTGGAGAATGACTTAGCTAATACTTAGCTGAGTTTTTAACCATCAAAAAGTATCTTTTAACTAATGATAATTAGTTATAATTGAGGGTAATTAGCTAAGCAAATGGGTAGTAACTTGTTGGGCCCAAAATTGGCCTAAATGAATTTGGGCCTGAAAGAAAATACACTTTACGCGATTGAATTTTCTGTGGCTCGAAATTAAATTTTCAAATCGTTATGAAAAATAATTTAATCTCTTAAATCATATTTATTTAGGGTCTACTTTCGATTCACTCGAAATTTAATAACAATGAAAATCCAAATTGCAAAGCGAGGTCCAAAATGGATTCTCCCAACCGGGATGATTAAATGAGATAAATAAATATAAAAAATTAATAACATGGCTTAATTAAATAAATAAACATGATTTAGGGTTGGGCTATTATAGCTTGCCCCCCTAAAGTGTTTCGTCCTCGAAACTTATGCGTTTTGACAAAACATGCAAGTTTATCTTAAATAGATGTGGGTGCTTGGCTTACATCTCATCCTCGGTCTCCCAAGTGGCCTTTTGGGAGGTATGATTGGTCCATAACGCCTTGACTAGTGGTATCTACTTGTTGCACAACTGCTTAATCCTGCAATCTAGTATTTAGATTGGTCGCTGTTTATACACTATATCTCCAGTAACTTTGATGGGTTTAGATACTATAGCGTGGTCAGGATCTGGATTATACTGCCTGAGTTATGAGGTAAGAAACACGTTATGCACATCTTTGAGTTATATAGGCAGACCTAGTCGACAAGTTATGGGGTTAAAGGTGTCTGCGTATTGTATAGTTGCTTAATCCCATATTTCAGTAGCAAATCCAGATACTTTTCACACATTAGCTTCAATGAACTCAATTATCTCTGATATCCAGTCTCTTGATATCCTTGTCTAGAGAAGCCCTTTGGAATACTTTATATCTCATTTGAACTTTAATTGTCTCCTTCTTTGGTCAATATGACTATATGACTCTTGAGTAGTCCTTGTGTCACTTTAGCATGTATTTGAACCGTCTCATTATTCTCGATGTTTCTTCTACCTTACTCTAATACTGCTAGACATTGTTTGAGATTATGCCCTTATCAAAAAGTTATCATCTGATATTTTTAATGCATCACATGATCTCCCCTCATCAGACTACTCAAGGATCTGCTCTCGGTTGATAATGGGTGATGAAATGACCGTGATTAAGGATAAGAGCGATGGGATTGTTAGCCGAGCGAATCTTTGCATAAAAAAGAAATGAACGATGAGACTAGAAAAGGCTAATAAAGGAGAGATTATCATAGGGTGGTCAGAATAAAGATAACCATGAGTGCATCCAGAATTCTGAACCATAATACCACAAGAATCATGGTTTATAAATATTAATCATAAAGGATCAAATACATATATAGTTATTCAAGAAGATAGATAGCCCGGTTACCTTCGAATTTAGCTGATGATTTAAGAACAAAATGGCCAGCAACGGAGTTACAATAAGGTAACTTTCTAGATACCATTGACAGGATAAATGCAATCGACGGAGTGGTCAAAAAAAACACAATAAATAGAGAAATAGATTGGATAAACAAGGGCACGGGATAAATAAATAGATTGAATAAGCAAGGTCTAATGAATAGATAAATGGATTGCATAGGCTGCAGTGGAAACATGTCGTTGCTCATATGGAGTCAGGTCAAGTATGGCAATAAGATTAAATAAGGATTACTGAAGTTTACTTATGAGGATATAAGATATAGGTATGAAAATTACAAGTGCAATAAATAGATCAATAGATTGAATCGGTACAGTGCGATGGATAGATCAATAGATTGGACGAGCAAAGTACCAATGGATAAGTAAATAGATTGAACAAGTGACATTAGAAACGTGCCTTTGCTCATATGAAGCCAATTCAACTCCAGCAATAAGATTGAACAGAAAAGCTGGAGTTTACTTGTACGCATGCAACATATATGTGTGGGAGTTGAAGTTAAAAATAAGGAGAGTAAATGGATTATGACAATCGTAATCACCCACACTAGTAAGAGTTGAATTACATTTAGAACAAGTTATACGAGCTTATCATTATGAATAAATAAGATGTAAGGTAGATGCGTGAATTAGCTCTCAACGGAATAAACTACAGCTCATGATCATGAAATAAAGATGGTGAAGGTCAAGAGCAGTGGAATGTTGACAATCATATAAGGTCGAACAAAAAATACATTGCACATTTAATAATGGGTTTGCAAAGGCATGGAATATCATGCTAATAAGAAGATCTGGTTGAAATGCAAGGGAGATTAAATAATATTAGACACTATTAAGTTTTGAAGATGAGACTAGCAAACAATTACAAGAATTACTATAAAAGAGCATTCTTACAAAAGTTAAACTGCGGTTGGATGGTTTAGGTGTGATATCTAAGCCTCAAATCATTCCTGAAAAAGACTTCTGTTGTTGGCAGTTAGTCTCATAAATTATTCATTTAAGGTATAGGGAACTTGTTTTTGATAGTGATCTTGTTTAATTCTCTGTACTCTGTACACAACCATAAGATTCTGCCTTCATTCTTCATACATATAAAACTAGGGTTTTCCACGGCGATACACTTGGTTGAATAACTCCCTTCAGTAACAATTCATCTTACTAAATCTTTAGTTCTTTGAACTCTGCTGGGGGTCATATGATAGGGGCTCTGAAAATGGATTGAGCACTTTGAACTAGGTTGATCTGAAAATCAATGTTTCTTGAGGGCAAACAGTCCTGAAAGTCCTCAGATGAAACATCTTTAAATTCACAAACTGTAATTATGGATACTTATATACTGAGGGTGGTTGCATATCACTAATATTTAATGCATTACTGACACGATAACTCACTTGCTTGCACAGTATAATTAGAGTGAAAATAGGGTTTTTCTTCCCTCGGTTCATAGAGACACACGTCTAGTCTTTTCTCATTCCTCAAGCTAACTTTAAGATCTTTGCAAGTCATCTTCTATAAGTACGTAGTCAGTTCATCCCCATAATGATAACAAGGTCTGCCAATCAAACTGGATTGAAGCCCAATGAATATGGTTCCGACAATGCTAATAGAGGCACATTTATAAAAGATAACACATTCAACTGCCTACTGGTCTCAATAAATTTAAATGATAGGAGGACAATCTAAAGTGTAAAGAGATGTAACCACACCATGAACTCCTACAAAGATATTTCTTTATTGGTTATAAAGGACTGGCATGTAAGCTGAATGAATGATAGGATGAAGATTTGTAATAAAAGAGGTAAGGCATATAAATGACCTGCATATACAAGACATGCAGTTTATTTATGATGGTCATGATAGTAAAGTAAATGAACTATGTTATGAAGTTGAGAGGGAGTATTAAGTACTGAAGGTGAAGAAATCTAGCAGATTACCATAGAGGCATTTGAAAAGTCATACGGTACCCGTAGGTAAGTAAAATGATGAATATGAGGGTCAACACCACCTGAAGGGAAATTTTATTCATTTGATGTCTGAAAGGCCAATACGTCAAGATGAAGGAGTCAGTCTTATGACTGAACATGATGGCATCAGCATCCATCAATAACATATTCTGCAATAAATGGAAGTCTTCGGTAGGCATATAAATTTCAGAACTGCTGACAGATGAAAATAGCATAAATTGTTGTTTATCATTAATAAGATGAGCTGTAGTAGTAAAGAAAGGATTACCAAAATAAATTGAGTAATGACATGCAGTCACGGCCATAGAGTAGTAAGCCAGCATGATGTTACGGTGCTATAAAAATACGAACAATATGGATCCATTTAATTGCTGAAAGGGCGCTCAATGACTAGGTCTAAAGCAACCAAACGCCTTGCAAACAATAAATGAATAGTGCCCGAATAGAAGCAAGGAGATAAAGTAAGCGACAGTAAAAATATGAACATAGTGATGACTAAACTGTAAGTAGAATGGGTCAAATATACTTAGAAAGAACTGCAAATCACATAGTAATGCACATCGAGGGTCATTATAGGCTCCATTATGGAAACAGAGAATTAAACAATTATGATTGTCAGGGCTTCTATCGCCTATAAGAAAGGTTGCTCAGGTGTTAAACTAAACTGGAACCTCATGTATCCCACTCATTCTGTAACCTTACTACCATGTCATGAGTTGAGCTAAACTGATGCCCTTCTGAGTAAAGTAATCCAGTCTCATGTATCCACTTGAAATTGCTTCGAATGGTCTCTATATCACTGACTCTTATTGAGAATGTAATAGAGGAAGCTGGTCGATAGATATAGCTAACTATAAGAGATTCAGGTAATAAAAGATATGGCCTGTGATACTTCTCTGATCCTCTTCATCACCCATTACTGGATCACTGAACAACTCATGACTCAATTGCAGACCCCATCTCCGAAAATTCCTTAAAAGTACGATGTGTATACGAGTAGAGTCTACTAATTATGTGTACATACATATCACTTGATACTAGTGAAATAAATGTACCTGATACTAGTAAAATGAATATCCTCAATACTAATGAAATGAATGCGCTTGGTACTAGTAAAATGAATATTGTTATCACTTCTTTGGGTCATTTTCCTTTAATCCTGCATATCTAACTTTCATTGCTCCCGAACAATTCAAGATAACTAGGGTAGAAATAAGTCAATAACATGAAGTAATGAGAGCATTGCTGATGCAAGGTCTTAGTGTCAAGACCGGATAATTCCTATACATGGCAGCTTAATCTTACATATACCACCCATATAACGCCAAGTAGCATACCATAAGCTACAAACTGTTATCACCAAACATAAGCATTGAATGTATTGTCCATCTCATACTGATTCACTTCAAAAATATTGCCCCATAAGGCATTTCCTCCTCTAGAGGTTTACATCTAACTTGACACTGTATTAATCCCTTAAGAAGTTGTAAATGGCATCTCCACATCGGTTTCAGCCATCATTGTACCCTAGATCAGGTATATTAACGCACCTCAATAAAACTCTCAAATCCTGGGGCAAAACGAATAGAGTTCTGCCCCAAAACTAATTAAAAGCCAACTTAAAACCTTACAATAGATACCTAAAATGGAGAGAAACACTTCAATAGCTCAACGGTCACATGCCAGAGTTCATAACTTAACGGGTCACACACCCGGAGTGCACGATTTCAAAAATTTAAACAAATGAAAGAAATAAAACATACAATACAACTCTCAAATAAATGAGAGCATGCCTCACCAACAGGTCACCCAAATGGTTCCACACTCTACTTTGCTAATGCTTGAATCTCAGGATATTATCAAGTGATTGAATCACCCAAATGAAAATGGTTCCTCCTTATATGCCCATACATATGAAATTATAGTCAATAGCACATTTAACTAGTCTAACATAACTCATACACACATTAACAGCTAACTCATAAATACTTGATAGCTTACAATGGTCCTTAAAACCTTATCTCTGATACCAAATCTGTAACACCTCCTAATTAAGCATGTTCCACTATTTGTATTCTCCTTAATAAATTTCTAAATTAGGACTAATGAATTCAATGATATGGGCATTACCGCCGTCCAAATGAACAATACTCGAAGTGTGTGTACTGGGTTATGAACTCGAAATAACATAGTTAGACATAACTTCAATCATACACATTCATGCATTGTCAAACTATATACAATTAACTATTATCCACGTATGGTTTATACATTGCAGTATAGCAATTTACCATATAATCTATACCTCCATCCACTGAAGACTTTAAAGTATAGCTTCAAAATAGACATGTGCTATATCATTGTTGATCCCTCTAGATTCCCTTGTCCAACTTATTCTCTTCATCCGGTTTACTAGCATGAGGGCGATTCAATGAGTATTTTCCTAAAACAAAACATAAAAATATTTCGAATTGTGAACCGAAGCTCAGTACATGCATTCCTGTACTGTTAAATGATCTCTACCTAAAACGATTGGGCGCCCACTTGCAATTCATTTTAAATTAAAACAGTAAATGCTATGAATGTAAAACTATATTGCTAGTTATTATTTGATGGTGAACCCCTTGATACTATTACGATCTATGGATAGGCGTACACCTGCCAAGTCGATAGGGGACCAGACCTGAAGCCGGGCAGGTAACTGGAGGGCGAATGCCCTATAGATGATAACTGATGGGATCCCTAATTAAATGATAAATTACTGTATAAACTGATTCATTGATGCACTTACCAAAATATGATAACTTTGATAAATACACTCTGATTTCTAAAGATATAGGCAATGAGCGTACCTGATGTCTTTGAAATGCAATCTCACTTGATAATTCTTATGCACAATGGGAAATGATAGACTAGGCCCCAATTCTATTTAAGAAATGTAACTATAGGTATTTGTAACTAGTAAACAATGTTGACTTTCATAGTTGTAACTGTAACAGAAATTCCTTAAAAGGCATCCATAACTCAAATAATTCCATAGAAGATAAGTTACACCAAAATAATTTGAAAGCTAAATGAATTAGGGTAATTTAACTCAAAGTGAAATATTGTGGAGTAAAATTGATCAAAGTAGAATAATTGGAATCATAAAAGAAAGACTTCGATAGTTATAAATTCATCACGGATTTTTGATATTTCTGAAATGGATAATAAAGGTTTGAGAGCAATTAGAGCGGTGGTAGGTTCAAAATAATTTTAAACACACCAGTTTGGACCAACAAATACTAATCCTGAGTTATCAATCTCCCCACTTCTCCAGTTTTGTTGCTCATGTCATACCACTTAGTTTTCCAAACCAAATAAGCATCTAAGTACAATCAAAGTTGTTATCGATTCAAGGTCCACCTTAGAAAATTCATGTTAGAATGTATAAAGTTTTGATGATAACAAATCCAAGTGCTGTTGTTGTTGCTCCAAACAGGCTTTCCAAACAGGACCTTACTGCTGTTCTCATTGTATTAAAACTGCTTGACTAATGGTTTATCAAGAACAGGTACTCAAGTCAGCAATGTAAGAACACCTATGAGGAACAGGTCCTGTGAGGTGTTTTGAAGCATATCCTGAGAAGTGTTTGAAAAATAAGATATGTGCAGCTGTGACAAACAGGTTCCGTGCGGTGTTTGAAGCATATTCTGTGAAGTGTTTGCAGCAAAGTCGTTCTACAAGATGACTAGTGGTTACAACAAGATGTCTTGATTTGATTTGGTTTTATATTTTTAGACTCTTGTTAATATGCCAATTAGAGAGTTTTAATTTACCACTCACTGGAAACGGTTTTGCTTTTCGGAAAATATTTCGGATCACCCTTCAGAACAACCCTGAAAACAGGGCGACCAGGGTGTTTCCAGAATAAGCTGCGAAAAACTGCTTTGCACGATTTTTATCTTTTGGATTTTGAGCAGTTTCTTCAAAGATTTGCAAGAAAGATTTTTCTATGGAGTATCTTATTCTTTACCCTAAAAAACGGTTATTAAAAATCTTAAGAGATTTGCAAAATCTTTTTGAATAAAAAGAATATCCAATTTTTGGCAAGTGGATAAGGTAGTTGAGAAAAACATGGGCTAGCTGCTAAAGAACACCGCCTTATGCACGCGGTTCAGGAAGTGTTTTCAGCTCATGTCACCTTACCCCTTGTAGCTAAAGGATTCTATTTTCTCTAGAATTTTAGTTTCCAAAAATTTCAGAAATAGTTTTTCCATCCCTTGTGGGTAAAGGATTCTATATTCTTCAGATTTTTTAGTTTCCAAAAATTTGATGAATTGTGTTCCAAGCACTATAAAAGGCGGCTTCTTACAATCTTGGACACATCGGTTTTCAAAGAGAAAAAAATCTGAGTTCATGAGCTAAAACGTTTGAAAAGAAAACCGAGCCTTGTGAGTGAATTAATTGAGCTTTCAAAGTTGGCATACTAGGACTTCATTGTACCCTATATTAGCTTAGTTGAGAAGCATTGTAATAGGGTGTTTTTTTCTTTACATTCTTCTTTCACAAGAGTGAGTAGAGTGTGTGTCCAAATCAAGGGGATTTTGGACGTGGGGTAACTTGTCTTAGGGAAGACAGGTTACGTGTGTTACAAGTTGTAACAAGGTGTGTTACTATTGTAACGTGATTAGCCCGTTTAGTGAAGTGTTTAAATCCTACACGAGGTAGGTCGTGGTTTTTAACCTCAGTTGGGCTAGAGGTGTTTTCCACGTAAAAATCCTGTGTCCATTATTTCCGCATTCAATTTTATTGGATTTTTGCTTCTGCTTATCTCAGAAACAACCTGTGAGAACAGGGTCTAAGACTGTTTGTCAGCAACTTGCGAAAATCGGACACCACAATTGACCCCCCTCTTGTGGTTGTGTACTCTCTAATTCAACAAGTGGTATCAAAGCAGGTTCTCCTTTGAAAGGCTAACACCTTTGAGAGATCCTTGAAGATGAGTACTCCACAAGGCATGCTTGAAGGTCAATCCATAACTCGTTCACCATACTTTAATGGCCAACACTATAGTTGGTGGAAGAATAGGATGGAAAACTACATCCAAGTCGAGGACTATGAGTTGTGGATGCTCATCAAGCATGGACCACTCATCCCTAAGAAAACAACTGAAGATGGAAAGTCAATCCCCAAGGAGCCTAAGGAGTTCAATGCTGAAGATTACAAGATGATGGAGAAGAATGCCAAGGCCAAGAAACTCCTATATTTTGGCCTAGGTCCTGATGAATATACTCGCATATCTGAATGTGAGTCGGCCAAAGAAATCTGGGATGCTTTGCAAGTAGCTCACGAAGGGACCAATCAAGTAAAGCAATCCCCGATTGAATTGCTTATGAGAAAGTATGAGCTGTTCGAGATGGGTGATCGGGAAAGTGTGATGGACATGTACACTCGCTTCACTCACATAACGAATGAGTTGAAATCCTTGGGAAAATCCTTCACCACCGAAGAATTGGTAAGGAAGATCCTAAGAATTTTACCTCATTCTTGGGAAGCAAAAGTAACGGCCATCCAAGAAGCTAAGGACATGAACAAGATCACCCTAGATGAGCTGATTGGAAACCTCCAAACATATGAACTTAGGAAATATTCTCAACAGAAAGATGAGACAAAGAGAGAACGAGGTCTTGCACTAAAGGCCTTAGAAGATGATTCTGATTCTGAGGAGGAGGAGATTGCCATGATGACTCAAAAATTTAAGTAGTTCTTCAAGAAAGTCAAAGAAAACATCAAAAGGAAGGACTTCGGCAAAGCCAGGAACACCCCTCGGAAACAGTTCACTGGGTGTTTCAAGTGTGGTAAGCTGGACCATATTGTGAGAAACTGCCCACTGCACAAGGAAGAACAAGAACCCGAACACCCCAAAAAACAGGGGAGGAAACAGGGTGTAAGCAGCTCAGCGAAAAGGTTCTCAAAAGCTATGCTCGCGGCCTGGGGAGATTCAAGTGAGGATGAGGAAGGGTCTGAAGCTGGGGAAGCTGATGTAGCACTCATGGCAAGGAGTGACACTGATTCAGATGATGGGTCAACGGATAGTCTGACTCAACTCAAGAACAAGGTACGTGGTCTAAATAAATCAACTCTTGAGAAATTAGTGTACAATATAATGGATATATGTGCTGAATTAAAAGGGGATGTTCGAGATTTAGAACTTGAAAATGAAACCCTTAAATTAGAAAAGCTTGAAGTTGACAAAGAGACTCTTGCCTTGCATGAAAACATCAATGTGCTTAAAGAAACTCTACTCATGAAAGAAGAGACTTGTTCCACTAAACTGACTGAGCTAGAAAAAGAATCTCTTGACTTAAAAGATAAGGTCGAGTCTTTGCTGGGAGAAAACAGAAACTTGCTTGAAAAAATAAAACACTTAGAATCGGACCTTGCCACAAACAAGCTCTGGAACAGGTCCTCAAGGGCGTTGGAATGGTTAAACACTAATCATAGTCAAAATAGAAGAGGACTAGATTTTGTGCCTAAGATGACCTACCCAGTGAATAACAAATATGTGGGATTACCTGAAAATATTGTTTGTTTTCATTGTGGTAAAATGGGGCATTATCGATATGCTTGTCCTATAAGAAAGTATGCCATTAAAAAGAACTCAGTGCATGTAAAACAAATATGGGTTAGGAAAGATGAGATTTACACGTCTAAAGGAATGGGACCCAAGTGGATCTGGGTTCCCAAAACTAACCCTTGATTTGTTTTACAGGCTGAAGTGAGAGAGAACAACCTAGCAAACAGCCCAGCAAACAGTGCAGCAAACAGTCTAGGGAACAGGCAGCTGTGATATGTTGACAGTGGGTGTTCAAGGCATATGACTGGTGAAAAATCCAATTTTCTCTCACTTACAGCATCAGAAGGAGGGAGTGTGGCATTTGGAAACGGCAAATCTGGGACAATTGTCAGTGTAGGTAAGATAGGTAAGTCACTCTCCCATTTAATTGACAATGTTTATTTTGTGAATGGTTTAAAACACAACTTGCTAAGTGTGTCCCAACTGTGTGACAAAGACAACCTAGTAGTGTTCTCTCCAACACGTTGCTTGGTTGTAAACATGAACACAGGAGATGTTGTGTTGAGGGGGAAGCGACACAAAAATGTTTATAAAGTGTGTATTTCTACTCTTTCCCAAAATAATTTGACTTGTTTGAGTGCCTTAAAAGATGATGTTATGCTTTGGCACAAAAGACTAGGTCATGCAAGCCACTCTCTTTTGAACAAACTTGTAACCAAAGATTTAGTAGTTGGCTTACCTTCCATCAAATTCAATGATGACAAGGTATGTGATGCATGTGCCAAAGGCAAACAAGTCAAAAATTCATTTAGGTCTAAAAAGTGTATAAGCACTACTCGACCCCTTGAATTAATACATATGGATCTATGTGGTCCAATGAGGATCATGAGCCGAGGTGGCAAGAGGTATGTGCTTGTGATAGTGGATGACTACTCTCGTTTCACTTGGACTTTGTTTTTGGCTTCTAAAGATGAAACTTTTGAAAAATTTCTTGCTTTCATTAAAAAGACTGAAAAGAGGGTAGGACACTCTTTGGTATGCATAAGGTCTGACCATAGTACAGAATTTGAAAATTCGAGCTTTATTGACTATTGTAATGAGCATGGTGTTGATCACAATTTTTCAGCTCCAAGAACACCCCAACAGAACGGGGTGGTAGAGCGCAAAAATCGTACTCTAGAGGACATGACTAGAACAATGCTTGTTGCTAGTGGTCTTCCTAGAAATTTTTGGGCTGAAGCTTTAAACACATCATGTTACATTATAAATAGATGCATGATTAGACCTGTTCTTAACAAAACTCCTTATGAGATCCTCAAAGGAAGAAAACCAAATATTTTGCATTTGAGAGTTTTTGGGTGTAAATGTTTTGTGCATAATAATGGAAAGGATGCCTTAGGGAAATTTGATCCAAGGAGTGACGAGGCAATATTCCTCGGTTACTCCTCACATAGTAAGGCATACAAAGTGTTTAATAAGAGAACCTTGTGTGTTGAAGAAAGTGTGCATGTGCTTTTTGATGAAACTAACTCTCTAAGTGAGAATGATGCACAGGAGGAAGACCTCGAACTAGGTCTTGTTAAAAAAGACATGCTGCTTCAAGATGAACCAGGTAAGGATCAACCTGAGAGATCAAGGCCTGAAGCTGTTCTTCAGGAAGGTAGGCAGGGTGTGAACCAAACAGGGGGAAACAGGGTGGAACCCTGTTTGGGACAACATCAGCCGAACCCTTCTGAGATAATTTTAGGAACAGGCTCCCAAACAGGCTTGGGAACAGGACCTGAACTTGTTTCGCCAAGTATTCCAGCTAGGATGGAGAGCATATCTGTGAACCCACTTTCACCACGATCATGGAAATACCAAAGTTCACATCCTCTTGATCAAATTTTGTCTGATATTAATGCAGGAGTTCAAACTAGATCTAGGCTTAAAAATTTCTGTGCTTTCTATGCTTTTCTCTCAAAAATTGAGCCTAAGAATATTAATGAAGCTCTTGCAGATTCAGATTGGGTCACAGCCATGCAAGAAGAACTCCATCAGTTCGAAAGAAACAAGGTATGGCACCTTGTGCCACGGCCAGAGGATAGAACAATCATTGGAACCAAGTGGGTGTTCCGTAACAAGCTAGATGAGTGCGGAACAGTCACTAGGAATAAGGCCCGGCTGGTGGTTCAAGGCTACAACCAAGAAGAGGGAATTGATTATGAAGAGACTTTTGCACCTGTTGCAAGGATGGAAGCCATTCGAATCTTGATAGCTTTTGCAGCCCACATGGAGATCAAGTTATATCAAATGGATGTTAAAAGTGCGTTTCTAAATGGGTACCTTAAAGAGGAAGTGTATGTTAAACAACCCCCTGGTTTTGAAAGTAATGAATTTCCTAACTATGTTTTCAAACTTGACAAAGCACTTTATGGTTTAAAACAAGCCCCTAGAGCTTGGTATGAGCGGTTGTCAAGCTTTTTATTAGAAAATGGTTTTACAAGAGGCAAGGTAGACAATACCTTGTTTCTAAAATCTAAGGGGGAACATTTGTTGATTGTTCAAGTATATGTCGATGACATCATATTTGGTGCAACTCACCATGATTTGTGCAATGAATTTTCAAAAATGATGAGGAGTGAGTTTGAAATGAGCATGATGGGTGAGCTTAATTTCTTTTTAGGCTTGCAAATCAAGCAAACTTCAAACGGTACCATGATCCATCAACAAAAGTATATTAAGGAATTACTTAAGCGTTTTGGGATGGAGTCAGCCAAGCCCATTGATACTCCCATCTCTCCTTCAACTAGGTTGGTAATGGATGATGGTAGTCCCTCAGTTGAGGAGAAATCCTATAGGGGCATGATAGGGTCACTCTTATATCTAACTGCTAGTAGACCTGACATTGTTTTTAGTGTTGATCTATGTGCATGTTTTCAGTCAAACCCTAAAGAAACTCATCTAAAGGCTGTTAAAAGGATTTTTAGGTACTTAAGACATACACCTAATCTAGCCGTATGGTATCCTAAAGGTTGCAACTTTGATCTTGTTGGGTATGCTGATGCTGATTACGCAGGTTTCTTGGTTGATAGGAAAAGCACCTCAGGTATGGCTCACTTTCTTGGACCTTGTTTGGTATCTTGGGCAACCAAGAAACAACTCTCTGTTGCCTTGTCCACAGCAGAAGCTGAGTATGTGGCAGCTGCATCTTGTTGTGCTCAGTTATTATGGATAAGACAACAACTCAAGGACTTTTGTGTTGACATAGGATGCATTCCTATTTATTGTGACAATACAAGTGCAATTAACATTGCCAAAAATCCATGTCAACACAAAAGAACAAAACATATTGACATTCGTCATCATTTCTTGAGAGACAATGTTGAAAAGGGAGTGATCTCAATGAAGTTTTGTGCCACTGAAAATCAAATTGCTGATATATTCACAAAGGCATTGAGTAGAGAACAATTTGAAAGGAATAGACTCGAACTAGGCTTAATTAGAACAACCTGACCAACCTGTTCTCTCTCCCTGTTTGCAAAATTTAAAAGTGACGGGTACAACATGTTAAATTTTTGTTTGCAATCAACTTGTGTGCTATGTTTAGCATATGTGAGGTTTGCAACTTGCTGACACTCGTTGAGGTCTAATGAGATTGCCCTTATTGTCCAATGTTACCGAGCAAGTAACCTCAAGAACAAGCATCAGGAACAGGTACGCCTCTTGTTTGTCAAATGTGTGCAACAAATTGAAAACTGCTAATCTCTTCCCGAGGCGTGCGCGGCCTAAATAAATGCTAAAATCCGTTGCAAAAACGGGCAAAATCTTTTAAAGATTTCGCACGTCTCTCTCTCCCTTTAAAGCTCTCTTGCTCAAATCTCTCACCTCCACTGAAACTCTCTGAAACTCTGTTCAAGAAACCCTAATCTCTCTCCTTCCTCTGAAAAATGGTGGTCCCCATTAGAGAGCTCCTCGACCTTGACCCAGGGCAACCAGACACAGGGCACAACCTTGCAAACAGCCACAGCCCTGTTTGCACCTACATAATTTCTGACGGCCCTCATGGAAGGTAAAAATACTGAACCTCCTCGACCCATTGCCTATAAACCTTTTGGGTTTTTGAAAAGTATCGACCTTAGAACAGTGAATTTGAAATTGGAAGACATCCCGTACAAATTTGGGTGGGAATTGATTTTGTTTGGTGAAACGGGCGCATGTCAACCCCAAGAACTTGTTGGGGCATCTGAAAGAGAAATTGGGGCTTTAGATGAACTCTTTCTGTTGGACCATGGGTTAGATGACATCAATTCGTTTGGGCTGTTTCCTGAGCAGGAAACAGGGTCTGAAACAGGGTCTGAAGTTTTTAAGGATGAACTAGGGGAGGATTTGTCAAAAGACAAAGGGGGAAGTAGTGGTCAAATGGAAGAGTCCCCTGTAAAGTCTGCACAAGCCACACCGGTAACACAAACCGGTGAGAAACGTAAAAGGTACAAAATTGTGGCTAGGCGTGCTAGAGTACCAAGAAGACGACCACCATCAAGGCCTAAAAGCGGCCAGACTGAAGCGCCCTCAAAAAGTGAAACCCTTGTCAAACCAAAACCACAAATCCCCTCTTCGGCCAAACCCACAAACAGACCCACAAGAAAATCAGCCCGAATACCTTTTCACTCCACTCCTCGTCCTGCCAAACAGTCAGCCCCTGTTGTTGAGGAGATTGATTCCTCCTCTGAGCCTTCATTAGATAGCGACACTGAGAACACTGCCTTCAAACAGGGCACGCCCGTGTTCTCAGAGTCCTCAGAGGATAAGCCTCTTCCTATACCAAAACCATCACCCCTCAAAACTCCCAAGAGAAAAGCCTCCCTCAAACATGCCTCCACCCAAGACCCTCCTACTGAGCCCCAACCTAAACGAGCCAAGAAATCTACCCCGTCTGCAATCTCAGCCAAACTGACCCAATTGATTCAGAGACGGGTTGTCAGGGGCAAAATTATAAAGGTCAAATATTTTGAGGAACAGGGACTGGGGGTGTTTCTGCACAAGCTGCATGCACAGGGGTGGTATGAGTTGTTTACAAACACCCAGCTGGAGTGTTCTGTACATGAGTTGGCAGAGTTCTATGCCAACTGCACTATCACCGAAGGAGTGGTGACAAGTATTATTAATGGGAAGCAGCTTCGCTTTGATGCGAAGATATTAGGGGACATTCTGGGGATTCCCTCCACAGGCTTTGATATATATGTGAGGGAAGACAAGACTATTCTAGGGACAGCCAGGCTGCTGGAACTCGCCCAGAAATTTAGCCAGCAACCAAGCCTGCAAATACCCAAGTCTGTGAAGAAAGAGGACATGACATCGCTTCATCAATTGCTATTTTGGTTTATCATCAAGAATGTCATCCCCAGAGGCCAGGGTCGCAATCTTGCTGATGCCATGGATCAGTGTTTGATGGATCTGATAGACACGGAAGTGCAAATTAACCTTCCTGCCATCATGATTCGACATATTGCAAGAATTGCAAACACCACTAGGGAACATGATCTGGGATACGGCTTCTTTCTGACTAGTGTGTTTGAGCACTTTGGGGTGACACTGCAGAAGAAGGTGGGCACTCAGTTCATTGATGAGATCGGGAGTAACACCCGTATGGGGTGTGGGTATGCTTTGATTAAAGGGTCTGCCTTAGAACAGGGGACCAGAACACCCCGTCCTCCTGTTCCTGGCAGTTCCTCAACCAAGCTTGAGGCTGCTTTAGAAGAAAACTCTCGCCTCAGTACTGAGCTTAACGCTGTAAAAGCTGCCCTGGACGAGGAAAAAGCTTTAAATGCAAAACGTCATGCAGATCTCCTCGCCCTTCTCTCTTCACTTTCAGCAAAATTTTCTCCTTCTGCTCCTTGAACACCCCTCATGAGCTGTTCCCATCTGTTGTTCTCATAGCCTGTTCTCACTTCTCTTGGTGAATCAGTTTGTACTCTGTTGCACTCTTTTGATGAATGACAGGATATCTTGTTTTTTGATTGGCTTTGCCTTGCTTGCTTTTTGTTGTGAATTGCTTGTGTGTGACTAGGATGGCCAATCTCATTACCGTACCAAAACACTTGAGTGTATCGTCTGTTGACTTTCCTCCATTACCCAAGTGGTGGTGATAGCAAACACCCTCTGTTTGACTGTTCGCCCCTACTTTTTAATGATGCCAAAAGGGGGAAGATAGGTTGACCAATATTGTTTTAGTTCTGCCATGGACGAGTTAATTTTCTTACAATCTTTTCGATACTAACTGCTTCATGTGAATTTGAATAATTGGTACAAATCACTTAAATTGCCCTTGAAAGTCAATATGGTCACTTGGTTTGTCATCATCAAAAAGGGAGAATTTGTTAGAATGTATAAAGTTTTGATGATAACAAATCCAAGTGCTGTTGTTGTTGCTCCAAACAGGCTTTCCAAACAGGACCTTACTGCTGTTCTCAATGTATTAAAACTGCTTGACTAATGGTTTATCAAGAACAGGTACTCAAGTCAGCAATGTAAGAACACCTGTGAGGAAGAGGTCCTGTAAGGTGTTTTGAAGCATATCCTGAGAATTGTTTGAAACATAAGATATGTGCAGCTGTGACAAACAGGTTCCGTGGGGTGTTTGAAGCATATTCTGTGAAGTGTTTGCAGCAAAGTCGTTCTACAAGATGACTAGTGGTTACAACAAGATGTCTTGATTTGATTTGGTTTTATATTTTTAGACTCTTGTTAATATGCCAATTAGAAAGTTTTAATTTACCACTCACTGGAAACGATTTTGCTTTTCGGAAAATATTTCGGATCACCCTTCAGAACAACCCTGAAAACAGGGCGATCAGGGTGTTTCCAGAATAAGCTGCGAAAAACTGCTTTGCACGATTTTTATCTTTTGGATTTTGAGCAGCTTCTTCAAAGATTTGCAAGAAAGATTTTTCTATGGAGTATCTTATTCTTTACCCTAAAAAACGGTTATCAAAAATCTTAAGGGATTTGCAAAATCTTTTTGAATAAAAAGAATATCCAATTTTTGGCAAGTGGATAAGGTAGTTGAGAAAAACATGGGCTAGCTGCTAAAGAACACCGCCTTATGCACGCGGTTCAGGAAGTGTTTTCAGCTCATGTCACCTTACCCCTTGTAGCTAAAGGATTCTATTTTCTCTAGGATTTTAGTTTCCAAAAATTTCAGAAATAGTTTTTCCATCCCTTGTGGGTAAAGGATTCTATATTCTTCAGATTTTTTAGTTTCCAAAAATTTGATGAATTGTGTTCCAAGCACTATAAAAGGCGGCTTCTTACAATCTTGGACACATCGGTTTTCAAAGAGAAAAAATCTGAGTTCATGAGCTAAAACGTTTGAAAAGAAAACCGAGCCTTGTGAGTGAATTAATTGAGCTTTCAAAGTTAGCATACTAGGACTTCATTGTACCCTATATTAGCTTAGTTGAGAAGCATTGTAATAGGATGTTTTTTTCTTTACATTCTTCTTTCACAAGAGTGAGTAGAGTGTGTGTCCAAATCAAGGGGATTTTGGACATGGGGTAACTTGTCTTAGGGAAGACAGGTTACGTGTGTTACAAGTTGTAACAAGGTGTGTTACTATTGTAACGTGATTAGCCCGTTTAGTGAAGTGTTTAAATCCTACACGAGGTAGGTCGTGGTTTTTAACCTCAGTTGGGCTAGAGGTGTTTTCCACGTAAAAATCCTGTGTCCATTATTTCCGCATTCAATTTTGTTGGATTTTCGCTTCTGCTTATCTCAGAAACAACCTGTGAGAACAGGGTTTAAGACTGTTTGTCAGCAACTTACGAAAATCAGACACCACAATTCACCCCCCTCTTGTGGTTGTGTAATCTCTAATTCAACAATTCATAACTTTCACCCTCGATCTCTAATTGAGCTATAAAATCCCAATATGAAAAGATTAAAAAGTCCCTCACTATTTTCATTTACAGCCTGTAACACAATCACCACCACACAAATCCCAAAATCGAGCTAAAACACCACCCTGTGTAGTTTTGGTTCGGTCTGCGCAGTCAGAGTAAAATGACCATAGCTTCTTGCACAGAACTCAGATTAAGGTGATGCAAACGTCATTTGAAAGATAACTCATTGATCTAGATCCCACCAAAATTTATAATTTTTTATCTAGCCACAAATTACCAGTTTTTTCCGAAACAGACTCCTATTTTTGGGCCCTTCACAGCTTGCTACCTACTTTATTATCCTCCTTTTTCACATAATTACCGTCTAAAATCACTTGTTGAAATTATCAAAACATAGGGTGACTCTCAACATCACTTTAGATAGCCATAATCTACATTTTTTACTCCATAATCATCCAAGATTCATTTTCAAATCTAAAACACACACATGACATGTTTGTTGACAAACATCGTTTAAACTATGCATAATTCTCATAACCCTAGCTTATGTCTCACTTGAATTTACACTTGAACTTCTCTAAAATCAATACCAACACCATGATAGTCATTGCCAATACTAAAGATCACAAATTCACAAATAAAATTAAAAAAAACACAAGGTTAGGGTTTACTTACTTTAAGTTTGAAACAAGGGAAGCTAGAGATATTTGAAGCTTGAAAAAGTGAGAGGGGTGGCTGGTGGTGGTGATGGTGGTCCGATGGCGGCCTCCTGGTGGCCGAAAGGTGGCGGTAAGTGGCTAGAATCAGTAAATATAGCAGCAAAAAGGAGGGGGTTGTATAGGGTGGTGGAGAGGGAGAGATAGTAAGTCTCGATATTTTGTGAGTTTTGCTTGATGGAGAATGACTTAGCTAATATTTGGCTGAGTTTTAAGCTACCAAAAAGCATCTTTTTACTAATGATAATTAGGTACAATTGAGAGTAATTAATTAAGCAAATGGGTAATAACTTGTTGGGCCTAGAATTGAGCCTAAATGAATTTGGGCCCGAAAGAAAATACACTTTACGCGATTGAATTTTTCGTGGCTCAAAATTAAATTTTCGGATCGTAATGAAAAATAATTTAATCTCTTAAATCATATTTATTTAGGGTCTGTTATTGATTCACTCGAAATTTTATGATAATGAAAACTCGAATTGCAAAGTGGGGTCCAAAATGAATTCTCCCAATTGGGATGATTAAATGAGATAAATAATTGTAAAAAATTAATAACATAGCTTAATTAAATAAATAAATATGATTTACGGTTGGGCTATCACAGGTTGGGCTTCGACTAATAGAAGAAGACATTTTAGGGCTCATTGTCCTCGAAAAATGTCGATGAACAAAACCCCCAACTCAATTTCGCTAGTTGATGAATAGTTCTTGCTCAATTTTGGTTTAGGGTTTCCTTCAAGCCCTCAGTGTTCTTTGAAGGGGTTAGAGACTGGGATTCTATTTTTGTTTTCCTTCCCTCCTCTAATGCCTTTTTACATTTTTTTTTGTTTTCCTTTTATTTTTCCCAATATTTGCTACGAATCTATGAAAGTTTAAACGTAAATCATAGGTGGTCACCGGTTGTTTTTTGAACAAGTGGCACTATTTGACCTACTAACCTAGTTTAGTGGTAGTGCTAAGTAGAAAAAGTTTTTAACGACACTTGTGATTCTTGTAAAAACTTTGATGGCATTTTTGGCCAAGCTAGTGAGGTGGCATCCCCCACCACAAGGATTTATCAAACTCAATTTTAATGAATCTCTCATCAATTCATCAGTAGCAAGAGGCGTCATCATCCGGGACTGAATAGGAAGACTTGTAAAGGTAGGAGCGTCCTACTATAGTGACGCATCCATTATAGTGGCAGAAGCTAGAACATTACATGATGACTGTGATTAGCTATTTAAGCCGGTGCAAACAACATGGTTATATTGAAGGTGACAATAAGATAGTAATTAGGGCATTGACAGAGAAGATTCAAGTTGCTCTGCAAATAGCTAATATTATTACAACAACAACACCACCACCTCCCAGTATAGGTCCCGCTTTCGCGGGGTCTGAGGAGATCCAGCTGTGGGCAACCTTAACTCTACCGGCATTCCTACCCGTAGAGATGCTGATTCCAAGAGACCCACAAAAAAGGATTTTGTGAAAAAAACAAAATTTAATAGAGGGGGGCTTTTGTGAAAACATTAAAAGGGAAAATAAATGACACATATCCAGGAATAACCACGATATAATAAAGGCAAGTAGCAGGAGTTATGTAGTATAATAACAATCTATCTGAGGAAGGTGACATACCTTAGCAGTCCGAGGTAAGCAAATGATGACTCCTCCCAAAAGGAAGTACTACCTACATATAAACAAGCCATGCGAAAAGAACCACTATCAGTACTAAACCACTGCACCTAATGACTGCTATGGGGTGGGATCTCTACGATCTAAGATCCTAATCCTCTCCCACCATAGCTTTCTATCCGGAGCCAGGTCCTCCGTCAAACCGACAACTTTCAAGTCCTCTCTAATCACCTCGTCCAAACTCTTCCTAGGTCGTCCCCTCCCTCTTTTGCCTACGGGGATGCTGATCATCTCACATCTCCTCACTGGGGTCTCGACACTCCTCCTTTCACATGGCCAAACCATCGGAGTCTCGTTTTTCTCATCTTATCTTCGATGGGAGCTACTTTAACTAAGTCCGGATGACTCCATTTCTCATTCTGTCTATTCTCGAATATCCACACATCCAACGAATCATCCTCATCTCTGCTACCATCAACCTTTGAACCTGCGTCTTTTTTAAAGACCAACATTCCGATCCATAAAGAACAGTCGGCCTAACTATCATGCGATAGACTTTGCCTTTCAAACCTAGGGACACCCTCTTATCACACAGCACACCTGATGCATACTTCTATTTTTGCCAGCCCACTTTTATACGCTGGCTGATGTCCTCATCAATATCCCCATTTTGCTGAATGATCGAGCCTAGATACTTAAACTTATCAACCTTAGTAATCGACCTCCCATCCAGAGTGACTTATTCCCCCTCATCTGCCCTTCCACTGAAACAGTAATGAAGGTATTCTATTTTTAATCTGCTCACTCTAAAACCTCTAGATTCTAGTGTGTGCCTCCATTACCCCAACTTATCATTAACGCCCTGCCTGGTCTCGTCAATAAGAATAATATCATTTGCAAATAACACACACCATGGTAGCTCATCTTGAATCCCTCTAGTAAGATCATCCATAACTATAGTGAAAAGAAACGGGCTCAAGGCTAAACCCTGATGCAGGCCCATATCAACGAAGAAGTCATTTGTGACCCCTCCTGGCGTCCTAACACTCGTCCTACCTCTCTCGTACATATCCTTAATAACTCGGATATACCAGGGTGACACTCCTTTCTCCTCTAAGCATCTCCATACCACTTCATGTGGAACTCGATCATATACTTTTTCCAGGTCAATAAACACCATATGAAGATCCATCTTTCTATCTCTGTACAAACCCATGAGCCTTCTAAGGAGGTAAATCGCCTCCGTGGTTGACCTGCCCGATATAAAACCAAATTGGTTCTATGAAATCGTAACCTCCTTCCGCAACCTTCTCTCAATCACCCTCTCCCATAACTTCATAGAATGATTGAGCAACTTTATACCCCTAAAATTGTTACAATCTTGAATATCACTTTTGTTCTTGTACAGTGGGATGACTGTACTGGACCTCCACTCTTTGGGCATCTTAGCGGTTCTAAAAATAACATTGAAAAGCTCTGTTAGCCACTCTAATCCTTCTTCGCCCAAATATTTCCACACTTATGCCGGTATTTGATCTGGACCCTCTGCCTTCCCATTGGTCATCTTCTTTAAGGCCTCTTTAATCTTGTCCTTGCTGATATGACCACACACTCGTAAATCCAGTCACCTCTCACTACTCTCTCTTACCCTACCACGAGAGTCTTCCATCACTTCATCATTGAGGAGTTTGGAAAAGTAATTTTGCCATCTCTCCTTGATTTCTCCATCCTCAAACAACACCTTACCATTTTGATCCTTGATGCACCTCACAACACCTAAATCCCTCGTACTTCTATCCCTAGCCCTCGCCAGTTTAAAGACTTCCTTCTCCCCTTCCTTGGTTGTCAGTCTATGGTATAGCGTGTCATAAGCCAAGCTCTTAGCTACCACAACAGCTTTTTTGGCGACCTACTTCACCGCCTTATATCTAACTCTACTAATCTCTCTCTCTCCATCCGCTCCACTGTTCAAGAAGCCAGCGTAAGCCTTTTTTTCCTCCTTGACTCTCTCCTTTACCTCTTCGTTCCACCACCAGGTACCCTTCATTTTATTACCACCTCTTCTAGACGCACCGAGGATTTCTTTAGCCCACCTTTGAATACAATCTACCATTGCTTCCCACATTTGATCTACTCCAAGCTCCCTCTTCAGTAATCCCCTCTGATAATAACACGGCATTCTCCTTCGTAAGGGTCCACCACTTGACTCTAGGGTCCCCGACTCTCCTCTTCTTCCACTTTGAATATTTGAACTCCACATCCGACACTAGCAACCTATGCTGAGTTCCTAGACACTCGCTAGGAATCACCTTGCAATCCTTACAAAACCTCCGACTATCCATCCTCAACAGGAAGTAATCAATTTGGGTTTTTGAGGAGCTACTCCTAAAGATCATCAAGTGGTCCTCCTTCTTCTTGAAAAAGGAGTTAACCACCAGCAATTCATAAGCTACCATAAAGTCCGGCACCGAAACTCCTCCGCTGTTTCTCTCCCCAAAACCGAAACCCCCGTGAGCCGTATCATACCCGTCTGAGTCAAATAGATGGCAGATTCAAGGTATCCAACTAATCATCACCCACATTTTCAGAGAAGCAAATATGGCCGTAGATTGGTTTTCTAAATTTCAACACTATATTACAGCATCCTTCTCTTTAGATATATATTTTTCTCCTAGATGATGTAGTTGGTCATACTATGCGAGAGTCTAGCTTTCTTATAATTTATTTATCTGTGTAAAAAAATGTCCATTCTTCAATTCAGACCAACGAAAAGGCATGCTTTGTTTCTCTTAATTTCACTGTCTACTCAGATTGCTTTAGCCTTTGATGAATCGAACCCATAAACCCAAAAAAAATCTCCTTGTTCTTTAAAGAATTGAAGACAATTGAATTTCACATAGAGGATAAATGTTCAAATGAAGAGAGGACAAACGTTCAATTGAACCAAAAATTTGGCAACGCCAAGAAAGAGTTGGGCAATTCAAAGCCAATTCTTCAAGTAAACGTGAAATCATACATAAACAAGTAAATTAGTTACACTTTATTTAAGATGAAATGTGCATATGTGTGTGTGGTCGTACAGGGGTGTGTGAGTGTATGTGTGTGCGTGTGTGTGTGAGAGAGAGAGAGAGAGAGAGCGGAGTGAAAAGGAACGTAATTAGATGTACAATCTCATCTTTATCCGAGATATTAGAAGCCATTGTTGATGATTAATAAAATGTTCCTTGATCTACGAAACCATGGCCAGATGCATAAAGGAAGAGTGGAGAGGGATAGAGTGAGAATGACAAAGAGTGTGCAGAGGGGAGGTAGAAAACCCAGGGTCAAGGTTCATGAGTTCATAATTGTCCCAAAATTTTCATCTTAAATTTGGAAGGAAAGGTAATTGATGTATTTTAGGTCATTTCTCCATCATACTTTCCTCTTCTTTTGTTATTCTTTGTATTTTTCTTTAAAGCAAACAAACGAAAAAAGTAACTTTCCTAACTTTTTTTTCTTTCCATCTTGTTTTCTTTGGATCAAATGGGAAAAACAGCAACCTAATTACAACATTTTGGATTTTATTTCACATCAATGGACGAGCCTCCAGCCCCTCTCCCAAGAAAAAGCAAAAATTAGAGATCAAGAAAATTACTATCTACTTTCTTATTAATTTTTTTCATCTTAAGCAGTCGGAGAATAGTCTTAATTTTGATGTTTATTTAAATAAAGCCAGAAAAGAAACTCAATTGTGACTCACGCTCACTTATAATACTTCAATGAATTACCTTTGATGCATGAACGCTATTGTGGCCCATAGCTCGCTTAATACTCAATTTGTGGCCCATGCAATACTTAATAGTTCAAAATATGAATCGTCAATATATAATGCTATATCACTATAGTTTTGTCTTACGTTAGTGTGGGATGGTACATTTGATATTAAAAAAAAGACTAATAAAATGAAGTTTTATAAATTGTAGTAGTAGATATAAAAATTAAATTTTTGTTGAACTACATACATTATTCTTTTTGACTTATGAGAAGTACGGATTGATGCTTATCGCAGAAACATGTTGAAACACACTAAAACATGCTTAAACATGCTTAAACATGTTGAACATTAAAGAAAATATAAATACCTATTTTTAGTAAATACTAAATAGTGCTGAATTGTACTGAATCATACTGAATGATGCTGAAAGTTGTTGAATCTAATGATAAGCACTCATGACTAACTGAAAAGAACATGTTCTTCCCATGATATCCATGTAAACTAACAAAGAATTGAGTGCAGTTCTAATGGTCATTATTATATGACAACAACCATAATTGGAAAAATCTAGAACGTATATGTCTCATAGATTGATCTCAACCATTCATTTTATTTTTTAAGATAATTAAAAATTTATTATTAAAATTATATAATGTCTCTAATATTAAACAAAATTAATTTTATGAGGGTCATGTGATTACTCTTTGATACCCATTCCATTTGAAACAAAAACTAAAAAATTTTAAAAAGAAAACACAAATTATACTCATTAGTGATGTTTTATCTCCATTAAAGAAGACGACGGGAGGCCACCAGAGGCCATGTTGGGTTAGAACATGTCGGTGAAGGAGACAACCGGAGCCATGTCCCTCAAAAGTGAACCTTCTTTCTTTTTTCCGTCTTTTCCAGTGACCATCCATATTTTCTAGCCAGCCAACCTTCTTATTTTTTCTTTCTTTTCCAGCCACCCCCGCCACCAAGGTTATTGGCCAGAGCCTCTTTTTCCAACCTCCCCGTTTTGCTTGTTTCTCTCTCAGATGATATTTCCACAACTAGTGACTCCCTCTACCCCCAATCTCTCTCTCCTATAAGTTGGTTCAATGTTAGGGTTGATCAATGGCAACGTGCCCCTCATTTCTATATCCTATTTTCGACCGGTGCTGGCCATTATGCTGTCGTCCCTCATCTCTGGCTAGTTTCGCCCGGTAGTGGCGACATTCCCCTATCTTTGTCTCTCATTTCGGTGTGGAATTGCCAATGGTTCTACCAATAAGGTGTGTCAACGCTGATGTCAATGACAATTGTTCAGGTCCATGATGGAATGTGGTGGCCAAAAAAGAACGAAAAAAGAAGAAGCTTGGCTAGCCAGAAAATATAACGGTTGTTGGAAAAGAAAGAAAAAAGAAAGACGGTTGACTTTTGATGGATATGGCTTCGTCTCCTTCACAGGCATATTCTAGCCCAACATGGCCTTCCGTAGTCTTCTCTGGGGGCCTTTGGTGGTCTCCTTTAATGGAGATGAAATATCACTTTTGACTATAATTTGTTTTTTCTTTCTAAAAATTTTTGGTTTTTGTTTCTAATAGAATGGGTATTAAAGAGTGATCAAACCATTCCTTATAAAACTGATTGTCTTTAATAGTTGGAGACATTATATGATTTTTACACTACATTTCTAATTATCTTAAAAAAATATAATCAACGGTTTATATCAACACATAACAAGGGTAAGATATAAAATTTTCCAATTGTATTGGCTATTGTATAATGGCAATTACTATAACTTTTTGGCAATTTATAACTATGCATAGATTGGCTTCAATAATATTTTTTCTTGTTTTTATAGATTTTTTTTTTTTGGGGGTAAGAAAGGTAACTATGAGTATCTAGGAAGTCTTTCTCTCTAGAGTTCTCCCTAAATTATCCTCATGGAGAATACAGAGAAGGTCCTTATACAGGACTTAACTCCACACTATCGTGAAGTTAAGTGATAACCCTACTTTTTTCGACCAGTCGGCTACACAGTCACCTCACCTAAAAACATGGCCAATAATAACTTTGTTACAATTTGAATGTAAAATTGGAAATCTTGTATTAGTACTTGGATTCCCCATGGCACTTGAATCTTTCCTTGTACTGCTTAAATAAGAATCTCGTTGTCGTCTTCAATATGGATTTCTTTGTAGTTTGCTTGTACTATTGCCTTTGCTCCATTTCCATAGCTATTGCTTCTGCTACCAAAACTGATGCGCTGCCGAGGTTGAATGCTGCTACATGAATGAATCTTCCTTCCTAGTTACGAATTATGAAACCTCCCGCTGCTTTATAATGTGACTTGGATCCATCAAAATTGATTTTAATGAATCCTTCTTGTGGTTTATCCCATGCTACCCAGTGAAACTTCTTATTGCTGGAGCCCGAGTGATTCGGGTGTGGTGGATGAAAATTTTGTGTGAGTTTATGTCTAATACACCATTCAATGCTAATGTTTTTTGCTCTTATGAAGGTAGCACATCGATTGGACGTTTCATCGTGAAACACCTTATCATTCCTGGCTTTCCAAATACTCCATAGAAGTGTAACAACTTTATGCAATTTAGATACTTTTAAAGTGGCTTTGAGGTGAGATAACAGTTGTAATATCCCCCTTTGTAAGCCTGCTAAACAAATGGTATCAATCGAATTGTGGGCACTTGCCAGCCCCCACATGCATTGAGTAACTGTATAATTCAAGAAAAGGTGATCTACATCCTCAGCTTTCCTCTGACAAAGAGGACAAAGTGGGTCAATACTCATTCCCCTCTTCATCAAATTACCCTTATAGGGAGGATTTTGTGACATAAACAGTTTTAATTTAGGCATGACAGCAAGGTTCCATATCTAGTTATATTTCTAAGAAAGAGGATTGGTCAATCCAATCCATGAGATGCAAGTAGCAATCTTTGTGGAGAATTCATCATTTCCAGATAAACCCTGACAAATAGGGTCAGGGCTAGAGTTGGAGGGGAAAGGCGTAGCAAGAATCATTTGTAGATAGGCTGAATCAACTAGTGGGATAAGCTTGGGAGCATCCCATTCCTTGTTTCTTGACATGAAATTCGACACTCTTAAAAGATGTTTCAATGAGAGAATAATCTAAAATACGAAGTAGGTTTGCTACGCTATCATTAGCACACCAATTGTCAAGCCAGAAGTTTATATTCCAATCGTCCCTAACTTTCTATCTAATACCTTTCCTTAATTGGTGGTGATTATTAAGGATACATTTCCAAACCCATGAGTCTGCCCTTTTAGGTTGAGTTGAGAAGAAATTAGCATCAATTTGATATTTTGAATGCATTTGTTCAATCCAGAGGCTTTGATTGTGAAATAATTTCCAGGTTAACTTGCTCAAGAATGCACTATTTACTGCTTCTATTTTTCTTAATCCTCATCCCCCTGCCTTTTTGGGACGACAAATCTTATCCCAAGCCACAATAAGGAGGCCTTTACTGTCATTAGATTTTTTCCCAAAAAAACTCTTGATTAATCCTATCAATTTGTCGAGAAGTTTTCTTAAGTAGCTGGAAATATTGCATTGTGTGTACAGGCATTGATTCAATATTGGACTGAATGAGTGCCACCCTACATACTTTAGAGATATGTCTTAACTTCTAAGCTTGAAGATTCTTAGTCGTTCAGTTGACTACTTTAGATAATGTCTCTAACTTTGATCTACCTTTGAGTACAGGGCAACCAAGGCATTTACCAAGATTACCCTAATGTGTAATGTTAAAGACAGAGAATAACACCTTCTTATTATGGGCAGTTGTATTAGTCAAAAAAGTTAGAGATGACTCATGAAGATTAATAAGCTAACCTGATTTTGTACAAAATAATTTGAGAACAGTATTAAGTTCTTAGCATGACTCTAAATTAGTTCTGTAAAAGATAAAGCTATCATCCTCAAATAGTAAACATGAAATTTTATCCGCTCCAAGGGACAATTTGATACCAATCCCACATTTTCTTATGTCAAGTGCCTTTCAAAGGGCCCTTGTGAGAATTTTCATACAGACAATAAATAGATAAGGGGAGAGTGGGTCTCCTTGTCAGATGCCACTAGTGGGCTTGAAAAAACCACAAACATCAACGTTGATGATAAGTAAGTAGGACACTATAGTTATGCATTCTTTAATCCATCCAACCAATTTAGGATGGAATCCTAAGCTTTTAAGAGCAGTAAAAAGGAACTGCCATTCTACCCAATTGTAAACTTTTTCCATATCAAGTGAAGTGCAACCCATGCTTTTTTCCCTTTCATATTCTTGAATTTATTCATAATCTCATATGTAAGCAGGATATCTATCATGAATAGATTGGTTTGGGGCAAAGACACTTTGGACTGGATCAATTAACTTTACCAATATTGGTCGCATTCGGTTAACTAATATCTTTGAAATAATTTTATAAAAATTATTGCAAAGACTGATAAGGCAGAATTGATGCATGGTGCTGGGATTGCTGGCTTTTGGAATTAATGCAATAATTGTATGATTAATTTGCTTAAAGGTTTACCTTCTTGGAAAAACGATCGAATAACATCACATACTTCCTTATGAATAACATGCCAATAATTGGAAAAACGCTGCTCCAAACCCATCAGGTACTGAAGCTTAAATTTGTGCATTTGAAATATAACTTCTTTAATTTTCGAATCTTCAATTGGCTTTAGAAGAAACTCGTTATCTTCCTCACTAACTAACTTACTTGCTTCCATATTAGTGTCAATACTATCCACCCATGTCAATTTAAATCTGGCCTTGAAATTATTGAGGAAATTATTTTCAACTTGGGCGGACTCATCCACCCAGATTCCCATATCATCCTTGATTTGGAGAATTTTACTTCGTGTCTTTATAGCCTTCATAGTTTGATGAAACTATCATGAATTTCGATCTCTATTGATTAGCTATTCTTTTTGTACTAATTTTCCGCAATATTTCTAATTAAGTGCATCTTTTCTCTTTATTTAATCAATCTAAAATGCCAATTGTTTAGGCGAGCACTGTTTGGATTTTGTACTAATTTTGTTTCCACATATAACAGTTTTCCAGCGTTTCGTTTAAGTTTGTTCTTGAAGTTAGCAAAAGTGTTTTTACTCTAGGACTTAAGATCCAACTTGATTGTTTTAAGTTTCTGAGTCATTCGATACACACGAGAACCTTGAATACTAGTACTCTAGTTTTTCTTGACAATAGTGTGAGTATCTTGGTATTGCGCCCAAGAATGCTGATATTTGAATGTAGTACCTCTTCTAGGTAAATGATCATGTTCTGTATTGAGTAATACAAAAGCATGATCCGAACATGTAAATGAACCATTAGTGACAAGGTAGTTGGGGAAAAATTAGGCACAATCTTCCCTAAACATAACCCTGTCTCATTTTTCATAAATTAGTTGACCCCCTAAAGAATTTCTTCCAAGTGAAGATCGAGCCTTGAACATTAGCATCAATACACTTACAATGAGCTAGAAATCATTCAACCTATGAGTTTTTGTCTAACATAATAGGGACCCCCTAATCTTTTCAGACGGGTGAAACATTTCATTGAAATCACCCATTATGCACCAATGCAACAAAATCATATTACTGAGTTGATTGAGGTGTTGCCAAAACGTTTCCTTATCTTGTTCCTGTGCATGCGCATCAATTATCGAAGGATGCATTGTTTGCCATTGCATTTATATGAAATATAACAATATATTGCTCTACTTTCTTTGTCAACAGCAGTAACAACCACATTAATCGTGTTCCATAGACACCATATTCACCGAGCATGGTTTTTTGGAGGAATAGTATCAAAATTGGAAAATACCAAATTTCTAACAATTAATTCCGTATTATATTCTTTAACCATTGTTTTGAGAAGTGTTAGAATATTTGATTTGATGGTTCGATTAATGAATCCCACTTCCAAATAGGGGTGACCAAAAGCAGTTAACCAGAAATTCAGTTAACCGAAAATCGATTAACCAGAAATTCGGTTCGCAAAAATTGTGAACTGAAAATCGAACTGAAACTTCTGATTAATCGAATTTTTTGGTTCGGAAAAAATATGAACTATAACTGAACCAAAAATTTTGGTTAATCAGATTTTCGGTTCAGTTACTGGTTAACCGTTAATTAAATTGTTAATTTTCAATTTCCACTCGTTTTTTAATCTAATTTAACTATTTATGACACCAAATATTAATTTATACATTACTCTATGCTTAGTCTTATCTTTTCATAGTTATAAAATCTACATTTGACTAATACAAAATTAAGTTTTTTCTTTTAAATCTGAAGTTTTGTTTCGGTTAACTACGCAGTTAACCGAATTTCAAATTGCCGAGCCGAAACCAAAATCAAAACCGCAAAATTTTTGTAGTTTGGTTAACCGAACTGAATTTTTTTGAAAAATCGATCAAGTTAACTGCTTTTTCAGTTCGGTGTTTCAGTTTCGAATTTTTTCGCTCACCCCTACTTCCAAATGTAATTGGGATTTTTTGGCACTTTGAACATTCCAACAAATGAATTTAATTTAATCACCACAATAAAAATCATGTTTCTAATAAAATTTGTCTGTTGATCCATAGGATCAGTAGATGATATGGTCTTGGGCATAAAGCAAACATGTGCAATTCCGCTGACCAAATGATTTAAAGTATTCAAAATGAACAAAACAAAGGTTCAAAATACAGTGGAGCAATGTGCAACTTGGTGACGTGGGGAAAAGATTGAGATATTATGGGACCGTAATCAATCATTCTGATGCCTTAAAAGGTTGGGCCGCGGGAAATTCATAGAAGGAGTTTCCACATTTCCTTTCAATATAAATTTATTAAACCATGCAAATATTTCCATTTTTTTGTGCCCTCTGTCTCTAGCTTCAGGGTAACACAATAATAATTGTACTTCCATAATATTCATACACATTAGCAAGTCCAACCCAGAAGTGGGGGGATTGGGACCATTTGGGAATTAGCAAATTTGGCAAGTATACCAAAATGATGCCCACCATTGCCACTCAAATATTTGTCTATATTAACATTCATGACACTACGTGTAATAAAGTGCATGAGATGGTACATGTTAAAAAACAGAATATGTGTCTAACAATCCATTGGATCGGTTGGAAACATGGCCTTCGGAATCAAGCAATGACGCTTTTTTTTCCTCTCACCAATGCAAAGGAATGATATGCGTAATGCAGAGAACTCAAATCAAAAGAGATTTTACAAGTGATTAGTATAAAGATTATGAACAAAATAGCATCAATAAATCGTAAACGGAAGCATCCACCCCCCGCATTATGGAATTAATGAAGATTGAAAGTAGTTTTGTAGTGCTACTCCCAAAAGACCTGAAACTAGTGCCTAACAAAGTAAACAACAAGTTACAAAAAGGACCAGCACTCGTAAAAAAAAAACGAAAATTATCTAACTCATAATTGCTATCAAAAATAAAAAAGAGACTTGGAATTAAGATAAGTCTATGACAAACCAAACTCAATGTCCATATCAATAACAAAAACAGTTGCAAAAACAAGTTCAAAGTCTCAGGTAATTACAAGGAAGTGCTGTTACCAACCATGACCTGATTCTTGAGTGGACAAATTGCACACAACCCCAGTCGCCAAGGTACCAAGGCCCTGGCATCATAGAATTGTGGCAATTGTAAATGTCCTCTATAAGGAAGAACGACACCAATACTGAGATAGGTAACCAGGACCCTCTTTCCCCATAAAAGGGGTGAGCCCCCTAGTAGCTACCTCCTCCTTAGAAGGGGTTGGCCAGCAAAAAAGCCAACCAATCTAAGAGAAAACCAACTCCAAACCCAAGGATCAATAAATAAAGGATGCATTAAAAATTTAACCTGCATCTAATGATGCATTGAAATGTTAATACACATCTTACAAATCCAATCCTACCTGCAAGTAGCATGACCAGGCTCTAGCTGAACAACTAGGAAAACAATCCCACACCAACTGCTAAAAGTATACAAACAAATCCAAATATGCATAGACAGGCACATCCTATCACTTGCAGAATTCAACTTCAATATGAAATATAATAGCAAAACAAGACCAAAACTAAGATCAATCTATTCAGAGTCAAAATCATATTAACCATATCAACCTCAATATTACCATAGTTAAATTGATAGAACCATACAAAAATAATTTTTTCAGAGACGACATTATAATATCCAAACAATGATCAAAATTTATGTAGTCGAATTCCAAGAGACATGCAAAGAATAGTTTTTCGAGAGTCGACACCATATTGTCCTTGCAAAGATCAATATTTTCAAACTCAAGTTCAAGTAACTGGACAAAAAATATATCAGGGCATGGTAAAGGTAGTTGGGCATCTAGCAATTGCATACTGTAATACATCAATAATCTAGCTATATTGTCCATAACAGCCTACATAGAATCCACATCTGCGTATCCAGATTCGAAATAAACAAGTGATAACAATAGGTAAAACAAGTAGTGATATCATGCTTCCAAACAACAAATGTTGTTTACAAAGAGGCCTGAAAGAAGAGGGAGGTTCGACCATAACAATTTCACAAGAAGTACTTGAGTACACCCAAAAATGGCAACAATTTCATTCAACTTTATGAGTTTTATCTTTCAAATTAAGAGGCAATGCATTTAACTGACTTAGCATTGCTCAAATCAAAGGCATACAATCAAAGAGGTAAACCTTGACAGCTTGAAAATGACCAAAGAAAGAGAGATTAAAATACTTACCTGGTGTCCGAGGTAGGACTAGAGAGGTCCAAGGGGATTACTTGTTGTAGATCTGACGAAAAAGAAGTGGGCTATTCAATTAGTGGTGGTGCAGCTCCAAATTCAAAGCGATTTCGATCAAAGCTGTAGTTGGATGCCCGAATTGCTTTGGATAAATTACATCAAACAGAATACCCACAAGGGAAACTTAATTGGACTGAGAACGAGGAAGAAGAATGGAAGGAGCCTTCAGGGTTTGTTGACTTCTTCATAATAGGATAGAAGTGAACAACAGATGAAAATGAGTGGTGGACTAAATACGGACAAGATGATGAATGGAGAAGAGGTCGAAGAGCAGCAAGAATGCCAGGGTTCCATACTCAAGAAGGGGCTAGAGACTCTCTCCCTAACAATTCTCTCTCTAGAGGAGCTGTTTGTAAAAACCATCCAACACATGTATTGTAGCTCTTTGTTTTCATAGATTAACTTCAACATGAACACTATGAGTTTGGTCGGCAAAAATTAGATTTTGTTTTTGTACATCAGTAGATAACATTTCCATCTTTCCGGTTTGCAACTTCCGCGTTCCGTGTTTCAACTGGTCAAACCCTCAGCTAGACAACTTAGGCGTTTAGCTTAAACCCTAACCCCTCTTCCACTGCTCTCTGTCTCTTCCTTCTATTGCATGCAAGCGTCAGACATGGGAGCGTTCAGTCTACTTCGTTCTCAATCTCACGTTTTCGGTTTCTCCAGACTCAGACTTCTCCCCCCTTCTACAATCATCTTTTCTCAGCACCATGAAAACCCCCAATTTTCCCGCCATTTCCGACCCCCTGCTTCTCGACCCTTTCACTCGGTCAACCATCGATCGTCCCCTCAATCTCCTCAACTCGACGTAGATAGTGGGACTAATGAAAACCCATTAAATAATTCGCCCCCTGAACCCATTGTTGACCAAAACCCTAAGGTTTGGTCAGTCTTGAATTCCACTCCAATTAAGCCAACAGCAGGTAATGGCGAAGTAGACGAGGTTAGAACTCGACCCAATCATCCGTCGAATTATCCGAATGCTGGATTTACCAAGAATTTTGTTGGCAGCGGGAAAAAGGGTAAGAGTAAGCTGGTTTGGCTGTGTTCTGATTGTGGGTACAGTGACGGACAGTGGTGGGGAACTTGTAGAAGTTGCAATAAAGTGGGGACCCTGAAGCAGTTTTCGGTTTCTGATGATGTTGAAGGGGGGAAGGTCAATGGGTTCGAGGCTTCTGAGAATGCAATGCGGTCTTGGTTGCCGAAGCAGAAGCAGAGTGGCCCAGTGAGATTGTCAGAGGTTAGCCGCGGCACTAATCATTGGGATTGGCGAATTCGACTGTGAGTGTTCTGTTTGGTGATGTTTTGTGTACACGGGTGCATAGGAACTCTATATACTTGGAAATTCTATGCAGATTCCAAACATGAGCGTCATAAAAGAGGATAAAAAAGAGGAGACTTAACCAATCTATTTTTGCTGCAGACGTAACTGCAAGTTGCTATTGTTTGCTTGGTTGCATATTGGCTAATGAAATTTGGTTGTCTTTAGGACGGGCACATTTGGAGCTGAAGTTGCTAGAGTGCTTGGAGGCGGTGTCGCGCCAGGTATTTTCTTCTTGTTCAACCAGAGTTAACTACAATTTTTTGTGCTTCTTTAAGAATAAACTGTTTGGGTGATCTGGTGGTTGAAAAAGTTTATGGCAAGATGAGAACGAGTAAAAGAGAAAGGGACAAGAGTACCCCTATGCTGTCGAAAATTGTCTTTATTTGAATGTGAGCCTCTGTGAAAATTTGTTTTGCGGTCCTTCAGTTGTTACTGCTTCCAGTCTAACTAATCATCGGCTAACTTCTTATGATTGAGAAGATTCCTTCTTGCAGTTCTTTTAAATTGTAATAATCATTGTTGATTTCTCAGGATCTAAGATATGGTAATGGGTTTGATACATATTTTCCTCATCAAGAAAGGAAAGAACATGATGTGACTGATAAATGAAAGCAAGTGGTTAAGCAAGTGGTATTTTCGTCTCAGTGATGCAACAATGGATGCTGCATTAGCATTCTTTCTTCTTCTCATCATCTCTCATTTCGTTTCCTTTTGCGGTGCTATATTTGTTCGTTTTCCTTTTTGGATCATTTGGAAGTGAGATTTATCATTCATGTGTCTCCACTGTGTATCGTACTATTGTCCGTCCTTAATTAATTTGTTTTAGAGAAGAATTGTATGATCCCCATTTTGTTGAACTCATTTTGGACTAGTGCACTCCAGTGATGGATGTCTATATGTAGGTTCCTTGATTTTAGTTGGTGGTGATCCGGGCGTTGGCAAGAGTACCTTAACATTGCAGGTGAGTTCCTTGGTTGATGAACTACCTTACACTACTTTTCCTCAGGAGGACATCTTCCTTGGTTTTCCGCTCGTCTTGTTTTGCTTATAATGTATGTAATATCACATGTTCATTAACAAATTACTTTCTAATGAAGATTGCCGCATTAATAGCTGATAGTTGTGATGTTGGTAGAGCAGGTCCAGTGATCTACGTATCTGGTGAAGAGGTTAGTATCACTCTTTAATATTTATACCATCAATTTTTGTTTGAAAAGATCTGACAGTGTGCTTGCATTAAATTTAATCTAAAGATAGAATGTCCAAGCATTTCAACAAGCAGCCTTCCATTATTGTCGGCAAAACCCTCCTCCATTGTTTCCAGCAAACCTCAACCAAGTGAAATTATGGCAGCTTGTGCTCTGTGAACTTCTCCTTCTCCATCAATCCAGCCATGACTAGTACAGAAGCAAACTTATGGACTGGCCCGAAGAGAGAGAGAGAGAGAGAAGAGAGAGAGAGAGAGGGGAGTTAGTTCTGGGTCGGTTTGAGTCATCGAAGGCAAACCTAAGGTCCGGTGGACCTTGGGTCTCTGGGAGCCTCAGTCTGTTCACCCCTGCCTACTCGTGGGCATCTTGACGTTGCCGGAGCCATTCGCACTTCTCTTCGCGTCCTTCGTTCGGTTTCTTTAGATCTGCGGTTGTTTGTGGGTCGCTTTCTCCTTCTTTCTCTGCTAGGGTGGTGGCCGGTTTTTTCTGTCTTAGCCGGAGCCCTTTACGTCAGTAAGTCTGCCGCCGGCGACTTTTCCAGTGGTCGGAAAGTCGTCGAATTTGCTTTTTTACCAGATTTCCTCTTATTGGTGGGCTGCGTCCTCCATCTTCCTCTGTCAGGGTGGTCACGGGTATCTTCTGTCCTCGGCGGAGCTGTTTTCAACGGAAGCTCTGATGCATTGGAAAGTCGCCGGAAAAGTTAATCGCCTCTGTTTTTCTCCCAGATCAAGCCGCTTTAAGGGTTTCTAGGAGTAGCTTGTCCAATTGGGGTGCCGGTGCTGGACTTTTTGTGGTTTTTTTCTGTCTGCCTCTGGGAGGCTTTTTCGGGTGACTTTTTTCTGTGGTTGCAGTGGGTGGGGAGTATGAGAGGGGGCTGTAAGAAGTTCTTGGCTATTGAAAGTAAGTCATTTGATTTGAGTGTGGTGGGTACTAAAGAGGATATTTTGAAAATATATGAGAATGGCAGGGGTAGAAGGTTTTCCATCTTGTTGCCTAAGGAAGTGGTGTTATGGCTGTTAAGGGCTTGGGCTAGGTTTCGAAAATCTAAGTCTGCAAATTGGTGCAAGCAAATGAGACTAGGATCAAGAATTTTTACGTTGGAGTCCAGCAGTAATCGCGCCGGAAAGTACTTGCAACTATCAGTGATCATTGATGGCAAACGTTCCTTTGTTATTTTCCCTGCAGGATGGAATGAATGGGGGTGGTTCAAAATGTTTGGCTTCATTGCTGAAATAGTCGGCCTTACTCCATTAGATCCTTCAGTTCAGCCGAGAACTTCGCCATCCAAACCATCATCCTCTTTGGTTGATGCCGTCATTCCTCCCCCTTCCTCCCCCGCCTGGGTGTTGTCCCAAGTGCGGATTCAAGGGAGAACCACCTTCATTTCTTCGGTCTTATGCTGATACGGTATCTTCTTCAGTTGTGAGGAGAGGTAAGGAGGTGAATGATTTGGCTATTACTCTTGATCATACTGAGCCGTTGGAGGTGCAAATGAGGGGGTTGTCTTCTGGGAATAGAAGGATGAACCAGGAGAGCCTAGGATGTGTCTCTTGTCCTAAGAGTGCTTAGGTTTATACTCGTCGAAATCGTTCCCTTGGCTTAAGATTGAGGGACAATGGGGGGAACCCCTCAGACAATGAGGATGTGGGTGGGGTTGAAGCTACTGGAGATGCTCTCCTTGCTTCACTCCTTAATGCCCAGTTGGACTCCTTTTCTCCAGCTAGAGTTACTTCGTATGATCCCGCGAGGTTTGAGGCGAAAATCAATGGTCAGCTTTCCGATGATATTGGCACTGCTTGGGCTAAGAACCATTCTGTTGCAGTCTCAGGTTCATCGAAGGGCTTTGCTGTGAATTTGTTCTCTAATTCTGTTCCCCCCTTTTCTCCTCCTCCCGTGGCCCTATCTTCTCCAGTGAGTCTTCCTTGGTTCAGGGGACATGGTGACCATCCTATTTCATCTTCTCTATTTTCTGTGGGAAGTTCTCTTTAATTGGGAGTAGGCTTGTATGGTAGTGTTCCCTGTGATTTGCCTCAAGGTGTTGTAAGGGATGCCGAGTGTAGGATCTCGGAATTCTGCAGGCGATTCTGAGGATAATGTTGTAGGGGGGGAGCCTCCTGTGCATAATTGGCCTTTGATCTCCGTTGGGCCCCCGTCAGGTTCGGAAAATTTGGTAGCCCCTTTAGGAATTGATTTCTCTTTTCTTCAAAATTTCAATGAGTCCTTTTCTGTTGAGATGTGTGGGGTGGTCAAAATGTGAATTCTGAGAAGGTCTCTAAATGGGTAGCCTCCAAATTCAAAGGCATTGCATCCTGTGTTGATGTGGCCGTTTCAGGTTATGAGACTGAGGTGATTCAGCTTCTGTCAAGAATTGAAAGAAATAATAGTTTGCCTAAACAAAATGTGGTTAGGACATCTCCGGCAACTAGAAGACAGAGAGTTGCGAAGACTTCAATTTGGAGTGAACTATGACAGAGCTAATGCCTCGACGAGTGGGATGTTGGTGCCTTATGTTTAGATTGCTTTCTTGGAATGTGAGGGGTATTAATGACCGCAACAAGAAAGTTCTGCTTAAAAGTTTTTGAAGAGACTGGAAATGTGACCTTGTATGTCTTCAAGAGACAAAAATGGAGGCCGTCTCACCTTCTGATATTCGCTCTTTTTGGGGTTATCACTCTGTTGATTTTGCAGCCTTTGATGCAATAGGCTTATCAGGGGGTGTCCTTGTAATGTGGGATAAGAGCGTGTACCGCTTGGTGTCTTCCTTTTGTGGTGACTTCTCGATTAGTTGCATTCTTCAAACGGTCGAGAGTGGTTTCGCTTGGGCTTTCACAAGTGTGTATGGTCCTCAATCTAGGACTGATAAATTGAGATTTTGGGAAGAGCTCCGTCTTATTAAGGACAAATGGTCTGGGCTTTGGTGTGTAGGAGGGGATTTCAATAAGATCTTATACCTTATGAAAGGAGCTCGGGTTTAAGCCCCTCTAATTCTATGGAGGAATTTCATAGCTTTATCAATAGTTGTGCTCGGGTTGATCTTCCTTTACAAAGGGGTGATTTTACTTGGTCTAGATGTGGCGAGGTTCCAGCTAGTTTAAGACGTGACCGTTTTCTCATCTCTTTGGATTGGGAGGAACATTTTATCAGCACAATTCGAAAGAGGTTGCCTAGACCTCTTTCAGATCATTTTCCTATTTGCTTAGAAAATGGGACGTTCCAGAGGGGGGAGAATTCCTTTTAAATTTGAGAATATGTGGCTCAAAGTTGAGGGGTTTCGTGATCTTATTAAAAGGTGGTGGTAAGAGGCTCGTGTTGAGGGATATGCTAGTTTCGTGGTTGCGAAGAAATTGAAGGTGATCAAAACGGAAATCAAGAAATGGAATAGAGAGGTCTTTGGGGATATCAAGATTCGGAAGTACAACCTCATGGATTCTATTAATCAACTTGATGTGAAGGAGGAAACTTCTGGTCTTTCTAATGAGGAATTGGAGCAGAGATGAGCTAGCGAAAGTCATCCTCATGCATGAGATATCCTGGAGGCAAAAGTCAAGGGCATTGTGGCTTAGAGTGGCGATCGAAATACAAGATATTTTCATAGAGTAGCTAATTTTCGTAGGAAATTCAACTCTATGTCTTTTGTGATTGTGGATAGAAACCGTTTTGAGAATTGGGACGAGATGAAGTCTTCCATCCAGGGTTTCGACAAATTCCTCTTTACTGGGTCTGAAGCTTGGAGACCAAAGGTTGACAACTTGACAATGCCTTCTTTATCGGTCTCTGCTAGAGAGGGGCTTCAGTTGGAGTTCTCAGAGGAGGAAATTTTTAAAGCTCTTCATGATTGTTGTGCGCGATAAATCTCCAGGTCCAGATGGTATGACTATGGCTTTCCTCCAGGCGAATTGGGACACTCTTAGGAGTGATGTTTTAAGGATGTTTTTAGAGTTTTACCACACTGGGAAATTTGTGGTAAGCCTCAATGCTACTTTTATTAGGTTGATTCCTAAGAAAGCCAATGCAGAGGATATTAGAGACTACAGTTTAGTCGGATGCATTTACAAGCTTCTTTCTAAAGTTTTAGCCCAAAAGATTGAGAGGTGTTATAGGTTCTCTTATCTCTGAGAATCAGAATGCTTTTGTAGGGAGACGTTAGATTCTGGATGCCATACTCATTGCAAATGAGCTTATTGACTCTAGAATCAAATCGGGGATTCCGGGAGTTGTCAGCAAGTTGGACATAGAAAAGGCCTATGACCATGTCAATTGGGAGTTTTTGTTTTATGTCTTGAGTAGAATGGGATTCGGGGAGACGTGGATCACTTGGATTCGACAATGCGTCTCTTCGACTTTCTTTGCAATACTTGTCAATGGTTCTCCTACAGATTTTTTTAGGCCTTCGCCAAGGGGATTCGATTTCTCCTCTTCTGTTTTTGTTGGTCATGGAGGTTTTCACCAGGATGTTGCTTGCAGCTACTTCAGCAGATCTCCTATCTGGGTTTTCAGTGGGCCGAAGGAACTCAACTACAATTAATATATCCCATCTTCTCTTTGTTGATGATACAATCATTTTTTGTGACAAGGATTGTGAGTAGATGGTGAACTTGTGTTGTATTCTTATTTGCTTTGAGGCAGTGTCTGGTCTACGAGTCAACTTGGCTAAAAGCTCTGGTTTGTCCGTGGGACAGGTGGATAATATCCAATTGCTAGCAGGTGTGTTAGGATGCACCGTGGATTCTTTTCTTACCTACTATCTTGGTTTCCCTCTTGGAGCAAAATTCAAAGATAAATCTATCTGGCAGCCAGTAGTGAAAAGATTTGGGAAAAAGCTCTCTAGATGGAGAGCTAACTATCTTTCTAAGGGTGGTAGACTCACTCTCATCCGAAGCGTTCTTTCTAGCATTCCCACTTACTTCCTATCTCTTTTTCCGATACCGGTGTCAGTGGCAGCCAAGTTGAAAGTCATTCAAAGGAAATTTCTTTGGGGCTCTTTTGGTGCTGATTTCAAGTATCATTTAGTGAGATGGGATATTGTTAAGCTTTCTATGCCAGGAGGAGGGTTGGGAGTTAGAGACCTGAAGCTCTTTAATGAGGCTTTGCTTGGTAAATGGCTATGGAGATTCATGAATGAGAAAACCAACCTTTGGAAGAGGGTGATTTGTACCAAGTACGGTGAGGAGGGGCTTGGTGGTTTCCCTCTATACCTAATGGTCCTTATGGAGTAAGCCTTTGGAGATTTATTTGTAAAGAATGGATAGTTTTTTTCCTCATCTTTCTTTTGAGGTGGGCACTGGCTCTACCATTTTGTTTTGGCATGACCGTTGGTGTGAAGATGCTCCTTTGAGGGACTTTTTTCCTTCTGTTTATACTCTTGCAGAGAGTAAAGAAGCTACTGTGGCTGCATATTGTGACACTGCATCTGAATCGTGCATGTGATCACCTATTTTTATTCGTGATGCCTTAGTGGATGACACATTCCTTATAAGCTTGCTTATTAAGCTGAATGAGATTTTTATCGGGCAATCCTCTCTTGATTCAGTCAGATGGGATCTCAATCCTAAAGGGAGCTTCACGGTGAAGTCGAATTATTTGAGGCTTGTCTCTGTGCCTTCTTCACCTTTGCATCGAATATTGATAATGTGTTTTCCATGGAAGATCATTTGGAAATCTCTGGCTCTATTTAGAGTGTCTTTTTTTGTATGGGATGCTGCCCATGACAGTATTTTGACTTACGATAATTTGCAAAAGAGAGGTAAGATCTTGGTGAACCGGTGCCCGTTATGCAAGGCTGCAGTAGAATCGGTGAACCACTTATTGCTTCATCGCTTTTTTGCAAGAGCTCTTTGGGATCTAGCCTTTAGTTGCTTGGGAGTTTCTTGGGTTATGTCCAATTCTATTTCGGATCACCTCTATGCATGGGAGGGCCTTTTTGGTAGGAAAGCGAAAAAGAAGAATGCCAGATTATTTTTTCATGCAATTTTTTGGAGCATTTGGCGTGAAAGGAATAGGAGAGTCTTTTGGGGGTGTGGAGATGCCGCTTCAATGTTTTAAAGATTATTTCATCAAGTCTCTCTATTTTTGAGACAAAGGGATTTTTTGTTACTCTTCTCTTGATCTCTTAGATTTTGTGGATAGTGTGCATATGGGATGTGTATAGCCTTTTGTAGGATGCTAACTTTGCATCCAGCCCCATGTTAATGTTATATATTTATTATTTTCCTGATCAAAAAAAAAAATTTTGTTTGAAAAGAATGTGGAAGAAGAAAGAGTAGAACCAACAATACCACTGGTGAAAGACTTTCTCTCAGCATAGAGACATCTGGAATACAATATACGCAACCCATTGGACAAAGAGAGTGAAGCATTCTAGGGCTCCAAACATTAAACGAGGAATGCCTTGAAAAGAGATATCATGACCAGAATTCTCTGCTTTTTTTTTTGGGCGGGGGGGGGGGGATTGGTATGGCTGTCAACTCAACTGTTAGGATTATTTGAGCAGAATTTGCTGTGAGACAAACTAATTAGCAAGGATTCAAAATGCGATTTCGGTCGCGATTTCGGTTTCGGTTGCGGTACGGCAAAATCGCTTTAATACGGCAATCGGGTTCCATATCGCGGCCATCGTGGATCGCCCAACTCCAAAACCTTTCCAACGCGACCGTTTCGTCACGGTTTGGCCACATTTTGAATCCATGCTAATTAGGATGTATAAATATCATTAAAATTTAAGCAAGAACAATAATTAAATGAAGAGGACCAAAACACCAAATTTTATATGGAAAGCCAAATTGGGAAAAACCATGGTTGGCAATGAGCAATTAATCCACTAATAACAATGAATGAGTAGAAGTACGATCTACAGAGCAATGTGCTCAACAAGATCAAAGAAAAAGAGATACATCTCTTAAAGACTGACTCTAACAAAGTGGAATAATACGTGAAGATTGCTCTCATACATAATTGCATATGTATATGTTTGTCATTAGGTTTACATAACCTGATATTTCTAAGACATCCACATAAAACCTAAAAGATTCCAAACTATAAAATATGCTCGATCCTTGGCCGCCAACAATTAGCTTCAGAAAAGGAAACTAATAAATCCCAATAGTCGGCATAATGATTTTCATCTGATCACTTGGACGAATAAACGTCAGCAAGGCAAATCTTGTAAGATCATGATGGCAACTCATGATGCCATATCATGGGCCACATGTTGGGCTGAGCATAAACAAACTTAGGAGTCTTGAGTGGGCTTAGCATAAAGACAAAAGAATGCATGGGCAGTACATGAGCCATGCAAGAATCAATAAATAAGGCTTAAGGTGTGGATTTTGGGCCACACATTACACCAGCTTTTACATTTTTGGGGATGTAACATACATTTGGGTATACAACAAAGAAAAAGAATAAGCGCAATATTAGACCATGACCAGGATTCTTCTCAGAGGATTCAAACTTGAGCCACTACAGACAACAATTTTCTGAGCTTGAATTGTTCCCTACACTGCACTTCATGTTGTGCAATTGTCTGCATGATGCAGTCACATATTATAATCATGTAAAGGGCCATAGCATGTACTCCTGTCCCCTCCTGTAATGCCCCTGATGGCTCACAAAGAACGTAAGGGTAGGAATCTATCTGCTTTGTAGTCATATTACTAAGCATCTATAGGGAACTGATTTATTAGTTAAAAGGAAATCTGTTAATGCAGTGAGCAGCAGTTAAGAGCAATAACATCTTCTGATGTCAGAAAGTTTCAATTTTAAGCAGGTCACCGCTTGGGGTTTAGGTCTTCTGCCTACTTTATAATTCAATCTGTATGAAATCTGGCATCATCAAAAAAGCCGCTGTATCCAATTGGAACCTGATTACAGCCAAATGAGTTGGAAACATCAATCTTCGTGCCTGGAAAGTGACCCCCGCCCCCCCAAAAAAGCTCAGTAAACTATTTGATGGTTGAAGTCACCTTTATATAAAGAAGAGTGACGAGGAACTATGAAGGATGGCTAATCTCTCTGCACTCCCTACAATCCCCCCCTTCACCTGGCCCCGGGGGGTCTTGTGGGGGGTTTCTATTCCATGATAACTTTTTGGCTAGTCATTCACTTTAGAGATGATAATCTAATTGCATGGATGGCCATGAAAAATTGATAGTCTGATACCACTGAATGAGTATCTGTAAGCCCTGCCAAAAGTGGGGCAGTTGCGTGGTTTTTCTTCTAATCTGTTAAGAAGAATCTTTCGTACTCTGATTCCCATCACCTTGTGTTAATAATAACTTGCTGAGAGCATCTTTAATAACTGTGGAATTTTTCTTCTGTCTACGTAGAGTATTGAGCAGATCGGAAATAGAGCAGATCGGCTGAGCATTGACACAGAGGAACTATTTCTGTATTCAAGCACTGATGTTGAGGTATCCTCACTGCTGATGAACCCCCCCCCCAAATAAAAAAAGCAGTTATGATGGTTATCTCTCTCCTGTTGTCTCAGTATTTTAATCAGCTTGCCTTTACATAAACTCTTTTCTGTTTTCTTGGGGGGGGGGGTGTTAAGTTTGCCCCTTTTTCTCTTATTTTCCTCATCTTGTCAATCCTCCTCCCAAGAAAAACATAGTAAAATGAAAAAAAAACCTTGGTGCTGATGTATGCTCATCTTCTAATGAACTTATTTGCCTTTCTTCAGACTGACACACTCAATTACGTTCACATGCTGACTCACTTATGGATGTTGTTGAAGGCCCATCATCTCATGTACTTGGAACTATTTATTAGACACATCAGTAGATACAGGGTTTTATTGTGTATATGATTTCGTGGTTACCTGTTTACGGTGGCATACATGTGAAGTCCAAGTTGATTAATTTCCCTTCATTCATAGGATATCATGGAAAAGGTTCAGCTTCTTTGCCCACGTGCTGTGGTTATTGACTCCATTCAGACAGTATATTTAAAAGGAGTGACTGGAGGTCCTGGAGGGCTGGTTCAGGTATGTATTGGAGCTTTACGTGTTTTCATAGATTGAATGGAGAATTTTACATTGCATATTTGTCACTTTCTGTGCATAAGATGATGAAAAAAAAAAAAAATGCTTACAATGCTCTCAAGTTCCCCCCATCACCCTCATTTCCATGGATGATTCTCCATAAGTATTCAGATATAAGTTTGAACAACGTATCTTTGTGACCAACAGTAGGAATTCTCTTGAGTTTCTTTGCTACCTTTGTGTGATCTTGGATTGGCTGTCTCTCAAACCTGCATAGCAAATATCTGCATAAACCTGAACAATTGGAGGCAGAACTCTCATAATACATGAGAATAGCTCTTTCTGTGCTATGGGACGGGGGAGTTGGAAATAAATCCATATCAAAATGCATAAACTGCAATGCTGGATAAGTTCACCATTGAGCAATTTTTGCATCACCCCCCCTCCAAAAAAAAACAAAAAATGGGAAAAGTGAATGAGAAAAGATTGATATTTCTTATTCCCTACAGCGCTTATGTTTCTTTCTTGTGCCCGCTTATGTTTCTTTCTTGTACAGATAGTTAAGATTCTTCACTGTTCAAGGTTCTTCAGTGTTTTTTAATTAATATGCTCTATCAAAACACAGTCAATGATCCGCTAATGCTTTCTATATGTGTGACAGATCAAGGAGTGTACTTCAGCCTTCCTGCGTTTTTCAAAGAAGACAAACATTCCTGTGCTGTTGGTGGGTATAGATTTTGATGCTTTGCAAAACTAACTCTTTCCTTCTCCCCATGGCCCCAGGAGTGGGTCCTTGGGTCCTGGAAAAAAGAAACAACTTGGTGTCATGAATTATTTGTGATAAGGCAATCTCTTGACAAAATCCTGTCAGATAATCATATTGTGACATCAGTCCACTTACAATTTCCCTAGGCATGTGAACCAGCTTTGTCATGGATTTGGAGGAGTGAATAATTTCTTCACCTGAAGCTGTTGCTTGTGACAGTCAGCATAAGCTTAGCTGAGTGCCAGAGTCCTTAATGAAAAATCCATTCCTTATGTGGACTCTGCATCAAAACCCTTGAAATACTTGTGTAACATGGAATTACTTAGCCTAGAAAACTGAAGATCTAATATACTAGAACCTGTGTCGCACTTTCAAAAATTTCTAATTGACAGTTAATTTTTTAGTAGAATGGGCAAACAATTAAATTTATATACAGTTTAAGGCTTAGGAGATGCTTGAGCTTATGCTGTTGCAAAATTTGGTCTCTTAAGAAAATCATTTGCCTGGGGGCATTCTCTGTCATTCTAGTGTGAAATGGATTTTCAACACGTTGTCACTTAAAAGTTTGTCTGATTTTATTGCTTCAGGTTGTCTGAAACTTAACTGTGTCATGATTGCTCTATGTTAGACTTGCTATATGTTTCATCGCTTTAACTTTTACTTGAGAGTATAAAAGTTAAAAGTAGCCCTCCCCTCTTCTCTCATTACCTAAATTGGTTGAGTAATTGTGTGATCACATGATTACAAGACTGTTTACAGAAATTACGCTGATTGGCAACTTCCTTGAGTTGTGACCATCCCCTCCAGAATTTAGTAGGACAATCTAGTTTGTAGCTATTAATCCACCTAACTCAGCAGCTCAGACAGCTAACATCAGTCTGTTGATGTCAGATTAGGAAAGATGGAGGGCGAGAACTGGAGAATAACACTGAGAAGAATGAGAATAGATGGGAATGATGAAGCAGAGGGAAAAGGATAAGAAAACAAAGGGGAAATCTGCATGAGAGGCAAATTTAGAGGGGAAAACATTCTTAGGCATCACTACAACGTGAATTCAAAATCATCGACTTTGCATTCGTCAATTGTCATTTGTCGATGTTTTCCAAGTACTTAATATTCCTCTAGGACTTAGAATACAAGAACTGCTTTCCTTGGATAAACTCCTAAAGGGAAAGAAGCAGTCTATAGATTGCATGCAAAAACTTCTAAGGAGCGTAATGCCTACTTTCTGGATCTTTTTACTGTAGAGTGAGTTTGAAGTTAGTATGTCATCTGTGTGTGCTCCTGCCTTTTCTATGGCTAGTTGGTTTTGGTGGAATGAATATCGGTTACACATTCCCAAGTGGTTATGTTCATATCCTGTTGATTACAGATTGGACATGTGACCAAATCCGGAGAGATTGCAGGGCCTCGTGTTCTGGAGCACATTGTTGATGTTGTCTTGTATATGGAGGTAAAATTTATGCAGTTGTTGTGTTTGTTCTTTGGGCTGAAATTATTCGCAATGAATTTGGTTGGGATAGTTATTAACCTTGGAGAGTAATTTCTGACCTGCAGTAACCTTAAGTTCAAGTGACAAAGTGAAATCCGGATGCAAAGTGAACTCTGGATGCTTTTAAAAGAACCTAATTCATCTGCTTATCTTCTACCTAGTTAGAGAAAATGTTTTAGACTCTAAAGGATCTCTTTGTGTGGCAATCTTGCATTTTTATGAGAAGGCTTAAATTTCTATTGTTGCTTTTTATAATGGCAATTGATCTTTATGCCACAAATGTAGTTCCAAAACTTGTTTAACCCAGGGCAATATGCAACCAGCAAAGTTACACCATTGTATAGTCGATTCTTTTGTTTTTCCTTGACAATAAATGATGATCTAGCTGCAGTGTGTTCGGTAAAGAATGTCTTACAATATCTTTTTTCACATTCTCTATTTTAGTTCTTTAGATTTCCAAGTTCTGTATTACCCTTCACAACAGCATTTAGAAATACAAACATTTATGGTATAAACGCAGATAAGTATGTGATATGTGTTAACATTTGGAAGAAGTAAATAAGAGTTCATGTAATATACCTGTACTTTTGGAAGAAGAAAATAAGAGTTTATGTAAAATAGGATCTTCATAATGTTCACAGAATTTGGTGGACTGAATGAGAAGGGTATTAATAATATGTCGAATTTTTCTTGCCTTTCCCCAAATTTTACAATTTGTTATATATTATCCAAAACAGGAAACCCCCTTCTATTCTGTTATCATCAAGCTTCTGGTTTGAGGAACCCTAAGTCTTAGATTCCATGCACTAAATTGTTATTTGCTTTTCACAAGATGATGTATTACCCAGTAAACATGCACCTCAAGTATTATACTATATATCTTACTTTGGAACTGCTGTTGTTGCAACTGAAAAATTTCGGTGTCCAATTTTGACATCTAACCTCTTGGTCTTGGTGATAATTTGTCAGGGGGAAACACATTCATCACATCGCTTGCTTCGTTCTGTAAAAAACCGTTTTGGGTCAACTGATGAGGTATTATGTCTTTTTTCTTGATGCATAACTAATTTTCCTATGGTCTTATGAAAAATCATTCTGTGAACTGAACCTGTGAATGAGCCGGTTAAGTTAGCGGGTTGAAGGTTGGAAACCGGATTTAACCTGTTGAACCGGATTTCTCTCTCTGTCTGTATTTTGTGGTATGTGAATATAAATTGTAGGCATACATGTATAAAAAATTTAACAATTAAATTTATTTTTAATTATCGTAAAGACTAATTAGTGAAATTGTAGAATAAAAATAATATTATATGTCAAATATTGTTGTGGTCATAACATATGCAGCTTATTCATCACATTGAAAACTGAAAATAAGCAAAGTATAGCCCCCCTTTTTTTTTTTGGGGGGGGGGGGTTCCCTTTGTGCAAAACCTAATAGATTATCAATGTTTATATAATGAGATAGAAACAGAATGATATAGCACGTTGAATACTAATTGTACCAAGAAAATGTTGTTATGGCAAGAACAAGCTAAAGTGCAATGAAAGAGGGCCATATTTACTTCAGCAAAGCAATGTGGCATAGTGGTTGGAACTTGGAAGCGCTTACCAATTCCCAAATGGTTCGATGTTCAATGCTCTCAAGGAGAAATCTTGGGAAAAAATCCCCATGGAAGCCAGAAATACTGGTCTAACTGTTTAAGAGCACCTGTCCAATTGGATAAACCATCCAGTTGGAGTGGATCTTGACCTGTTTTTTGACTGGTTTGATGTTGAAGCGGTTTGATGGCTGCCTCTGGACTGGATTAGGATAGTTCAGTCCTGTTTCGGTAACCTTGATTGCAGGTTGATTTAGTTCCTCTAACATGTCTCATTATGCATATGCTATAGGATTAATGTGGATGCCATCCATGCTGCTTCATGTGCTGGGTTATATTTCGATGCCCCTAAATTTGCTTCTCTGTGAAATCAGTGGCACCCAAAATTTTATTTGTACCTTGGAAGGATCTGTTGGTGAGGTTATGAAAAATTCCACTAATGGAATGCTTTATGTAGTTTTCCTACCTCTCCCCACTGCCCCCAAGCCCCCACTACGTTTTTTTTTTGGGTTTTTTTTTTTGGGGGGGGGGGGGGCTCATTTTGGATACTGTTGAAAGTCTGCAAGGGATCTAATATGTCAAATTGCTAGCTTCTATAGTCCAAAGAAGATAAATAATACAGCAACAACTCCGAGTGTGGGTCCTGCTTGCACGATTGGGGAAGATCCGGATATAAGCGGCCTTACCCATACAGGTATTGCCTGCATAGAGGCCTTACCCAAGCGGGTGTTGCCCGCATAGAGAAGCTACATAATTGATGGCGAAAAATGGCAACTTTTGTTATCCAAAAAAAAAAAAAATCGAAAGATGCCGACTTTAAACCTATGCTTTCATTTAATGTAATTCTATTTTACAGTGAGAGTGCAAGACACCTGTTCCTTATGTTATGCCTCCAAAGTCAGCCCAATATGGTTACTGTACTCTTCTGTAGTTTGTTGTAGCATCTGGCTTTTCGTGCATTCAAGGCCTTATAAAACAGATTGTAATTGTGGATGCACCAGAACGTGCAGACTCGTTATTGAACTTTTTGACTTTTGATTGTTCACTCGTTTCAGTTGAATTAAAGAAGTTACCTGTACTTGATTTTGGAATAGACAGATTGCGTACTTTCTTTATTTGTTGTGTACCTTATCTTTTAACTTTTGGTATAGTTGGGAGTGTTTGAAATGTCAGAATCTGGACTTCAAGCAGTTTTGAACCCCAGCGAAATGTTCTTGAGTGAGGAGCATTTGGATTCAGAGCATTTAGCAGGACTTGCTGTTGCTGCTATCATTGATGGCTCTCGAACTTTTCTTATAGAAGTTCAGGTACTTTCCCTCATTCTAATCTCGTTCTTTTCCCTGCTATGTCCTTGTTCATGTGGTTGATGATGGGTTGCAGTCTAGGAACTCACTGCATGCTGACAGCCCATGGTCTTCTTCTTCAATTTTCACCTAGGGATTTTGTTCACACTCACTACTTGTTTAGGATTGGGGTGAAGCCTTTGGGGTTAGAATTGGGAGTGTTTCGTTGATTGTATGGACTATGGCAATGTCATTCCTCATCCAGCTATAACAATAAACTCTCAGTTGGCATGGGGAGCCGGCTCTGCACTAGAGGACACTCCTTATATCTTTAAAATGCTGCTAGGGGAGTGTATTCGACATGAATTCTGTATTCTTTGAGGTTATAATATGTCCTGAAAAGGAAGAGAAGAATATTCTGTAGAGCCCGAGTAAGTATCAATACCAGAATGGGATGGTTGCATGTTTTTTTTTGATCAGGTGGATGGTTGCATGTTGATATGGGAGAGCTTTGAAATTGTCAGAAACAGCCTTTCTTGGCCCGAAAACAATTGTTTTCACTACCAAGTATGCTCTTAGCTATTTTTTCTCTGAGTAATTTTACTATTTCCCGTCAGAAATAGGAAAAAAAATAACAGAGAATATGTTTCAGAAGACTGGCTCTGTTTCCTCTGCTCGAGATACTAATTAATTTATCTCAGATGTGGAGATAAAGGCCTTGCAGTTGGATGAACATAAACTCATAGATTACATGGTTTGAAACCATTATTAAGTGTTTTCTGGTTTGCCTGCATCTTTTTCCTCTGTGTGGTATGATAGCTGGAAGAAAGCCATTGAACTATGAGTGGACAATTGAATAAACCTTACAAAGTTACGGCAATTTAGACTGTCAAAATAAACTGATGGGCAATGGCTCAAAGTCAACTGAGCACTCATGGAGGACAAAAAGCTAGCAGCAGATCATTTAGCAAGAAAATGATTTTTTGCTGCAGGAGCTTTGAACTGCTGGAATTTTCGGAACATTATCTCTGACAAGGGAATCAGATCTTGTGTTTCCGTGTAATCCTCATCTCCTGTGAAAGATTCTTATTCTTTCAATCCCAGTACCCTTGCCCTACTTATATATTCTGGCCCTAGTAATCTGAGCAGCTCTACGCTCAATCCTTTAGCTTGCAATCAGCTTGTGTAGACCAAACAGATTTTTAGTATCATTTGGTGTCGAACAATGAGTGTACATTTATTTGTAAAAGATAGAAGATGAAGTTGTTCAAATACAAGTATTAAAACTTCATCAATGCCCAGGGGTCAAAAGGCGTGTTGAGATGAGACTTGAGAATATTCCGGGGTTTCATCATTGATTTGATCCTCTTGCTTTCAGCTTCATGTAGTATATATCTGATTATACTTTTCAAGATGACCTATATACTGCTACTAATATTTGTTAAAGTGGATGTTGCCATGGAGTCTCATACTTGTCGAAAATCTTGGAGATATTCTGGCAGAGCATTTTCTTGGCCTGGTGCAAGTCATCCTTTTTCATCGATCTTTGTTGTACTAGCAAAGATAACATATTGAATGTAGTGCTGATGGACTTGCTAGTGCTGCTTCTTTGAGCGCCCCATACCCTTCCCTCTCCCCCCCCCCCCAAAACCCCAAACACCCAAAAAAGAAAAGAGAAAGGAAAATAAATCTGACCAACCAAAACACTATTGTTCTAAAGATAAGCGAGTTAACTTTCATAACGTGTCTTCCCCAGCGTTATCCTTAGTAGGTTACTGGACCCTACATTGTAGATATTGTGTTGCCTGTTATTTGTTTGTCCATCTTTGACCGGATTCTGCTTTGAATTGTAGGCATTATGTGTACCTGGAACTTCGGTTGCTAGGCATATTAATGGGGTTCAAGCAAGCAGAGCTGATATGATTATCTCAGTATGCACCTCTGTTGAAATCTTCATTTTTGCATATGATCATTCCCTTCATTTGCAGTCACAATACCTGTAGAGTTATTGGCCTCGTTCTTACAGTTGGAAATTTGGGACCGTTAGGAAGGTCATAAAGTTCGTCTAGTTTTCTAACTGGAGCAGTTGTATTTTGCAACTTCTAGGGGTTCAAATTTTCTTGATTCTGCACGGATATGGCTAAGTTAACAGAATGGAATGCTCCAGATCCTGCCTAGGTCAGGTTGGATGGGTTCTCATATAGCCTCTGTTATGTGTGGGTCATGGAGACCTTGTCTCTGTTGGGTACCAGACTTGAAAGGCGTTGATTGCTAACTAATCTCAACTGAACTTGTATAAAATGGTTGAAGGAGACATATTGCTTTTGTTTACTGATTGAACATAGAAGGAAACATAAAGAGTTGCTCTACAGTGACCTCTAAGCTGTCGAGAAAGTGGACTGCTTGGCTAAAGCTATTTTCGTTTACTTAATTGGGGTTGAATGGGATGCACTTTGATTGGTGGTGCTTTGTTGCTTAATCACAGGTTCTAAAGAAGCAAGCTGGACTGAAAATTGAAGATAATGTAAGATTGCTCTTCTTTAGTCGCCTTCTCTCTTTTGTTCATCTTTCCCTGGAGCTTATGATCTCATTCTTGAGCATTGTCCCATCAAGGGTTGACTAACTGTGGAATTGGCTATAAGTCTCCAAGACAATCAGAAGGGGGAATAAGAGCATTTATGTTTGGCAAAGTGTGAAAGTATTGAACTTCTTTATATGCTAATAATATATGCCAATCAAAGGGACCATGATTTATCCCATAATATCTGAATGAACTACCAGAGCTGAAGGAAGGTAGTCAATGGCTCCTACAGTTTCTCTCAGTCGGCAGTGAATTCCATTATTGTAATCAATCATAGTCCTTAAAAGGGGAGATGGAGTGACAGTTTTATTTGGCATTATTAGTACCTTTTCTATGCTTTCTTTTAATTGAGGAAAATATTTTCAGCAAATATTAGGAAGTTCTTGTTCCAGCCTATGTTTATAGAACATAGAAGGTTAAAATTTTCAAGTCAAATTTACACCCATTTTGATTTTTGGATCCCAGTAATGTGATCGAAACTTTAAATTATGTTGTTCGTCATGTTGGATGTGAAATTTGAGATTGGCTCACACTGTGATTAGAGGGTTTCATGTTTTATATCTAAAGTTGAAGAATTTCTTATAAAATGCCAATGGGTCAGTTGACCAGCAGCTGCTCTTGTAGTCCAAAACATAGCTGTCTTCCTTGTTCATGCAAAGGCTCATCAGCTAGATTCTAGCAGAGATACTGTAGCACTGAATTTTAATATCTGCAGATGTGGCTTTCAATCAGTCAAATACTTTATTAATTGCACTATTACACTGGCGTTGTGGTACTTGCGTAAACTTCAGCCGTCTGTCTGAGAATTTGTCCTTCGTGAACTATGTCAGACTTCCAGAATAGTTATTTATCGATACTAATATTCATTTGTCCCCTGTGTACTTTAGGCTGTGTTCCTGAATGTTATTAGTGGAGTCACGCTGGAGGAAACAGCCGGAGATCTTGCGGTAGCAGCAGCAGTATGCAGCAGGCATGTCACCACTGCTTGATGGCTTATTTATTTCGGCAACTTTCTGATTTTTAGACAAAAATCATGTGTTCTGTCCATCCAATGCTGTGCTTTACACAATCTAATTTTTGATTTGACATTCGTGTTATCCGCTTATGTTCCTTTTCCAACATTCAGGTTTATTTTTGGTTAAGGTTTACGTCTAGGTAATGGTCTAATATCATTGAATACTCTACCTTTGTTTTTTTCCCTGCTATACTGTTGATATGGTCTTACAGTGGAAAAGGGCCCTTTTTTGTCTTTTTCTTTGTTGTTCCTTTTTTTTTGGGGGGGGGGGGGGGTAAAGCATTAAGGTCTCCATTATTCATGGGGATTTAAATCTACTGTGCATAAATACTATTCTAATTATGTGCCTGCCAGGGCAGACTCTTTGAGACTTCACTGATTTTATACTCATGGGTAATAAGAGCTGGGAAATGCTAAACTGACACAATAACGCGACTCGTACCTGACCTTACTGAGAGCAACATGAACCAAATTGATTTGGACCTAAAGTCAACACAAATTGGCTGCTCAGTGTGAAAACATCTTATTTTCTAGTTTTGAGTTAATCTGAACTCTTGTCAAGATTAACATGAACTTGACCTGATTATTATATGGGTTGACCTGAACCGACCCGTTTGGGAGCAGTAATGCACCAAAAGTTCTCTCTTTCAAAGCTACACCTACATTTACCACTGCATCTTAGTTACATAGGGCTTGGGAGGGAAGGGCAGATTATGAGATCTCCTGGTTTAATGTTCAATGGTTCAATTGGGATTCAAACCTCCCCTCCCAACCTATAACACCCCCCCCCCCAAAACAAAAAAAAAGGGGGGAACCGAAAAAAGAAAAAGAGGTCAAGAAGGTGACCTGAATCCTGCTGCTATCTGCATGATGATTGTCGAACAGTGAATGTCACCACTAGACTCGTGTTTTATCTCAAACAATTGTTGAATGTGGAAATAAAATAGCTGTATTCGTTGTCTTCAGTTTCTTGGAGTTCCCTATTCCAAATCATGTGGCATTCATTGGAGAAATTGGCCTTGCTGGGGAGCTTCGAATGGTAAGTATGCCTTGCATGATATTCATTGTCATGGTTCTGTGCAAAGTATATTCTGGTGTGACTTCTGTGTTCTGCCTTTCTGGTTTCTGCATTATGTCCTTTGAAGCTCTGAAGACATGATTATTGCAATGGGTACGCTACAACATTGTGTGCTTTTTAATAAGCTTTAAATATCACTATTTGCAAATGGAAGGCAAAATATGCTTATTCTCTTCAGCTTTTTATGTCTCATATTCTAGCACTCCAATTTACTGACTTTCTTCAGTAGTTCAGTTTGTGTCTCCTTGTCAAATTTTAGTCTGGAAATTCAGTAATCCACGAGGCTTAAAAGTCCATTTTTTCTTCTAAATCTCGGGAACTTATGAAGGGAATTCTGATAGGATGAAACGAGCGATGACATCGATGTTAGTATTAGATTTGGCAAATAGGTCATTCGGGTCGAGTATAGGTTGGGTCTTAGTTCGGTTCGGGTGAAGTTCGGGTCGGGTTCAAGTTCGGTTCGGTGAAGTTCGGGTTTGGGTCACTTTCGGGTCAACCATGTTCAGGTCGGTTCTGTTTTGGGTTGTCTATAGTAGCTTGGTTCGGATTGGGTGAGCCCTAATACCAAAATATACTTTGAAAAATGAAAAAAAAAAAAGAAAGGAAAAAAAAGAAATTTTTATTTAGACCCCAGTGTTGGTTTATAACTTCACGTTTGTTATATTTGGAGTTAGTAAACAGAAACAGATTGGTTCAAGTCGACATTTTTAGTGCTCGAGTTAATGTTCTTTGATAGCTCGTTAAGTGATCATACATCAAAATTCAAAGATTTGTCTTTAGGAGATTAACAACTTGATCTGCATTTGCTCAATGAGTCAAAACTAGACAGCACCGGCAATATATGAGTATGTGTCAATTAGCATTACATTTATGTGATTGTGAGTGCTCGTTATCGAAATTCGAGACTTGGAATTTAATTGTCCAAAATTCAAATGAGTCACATTATTATGAGATCATATGCGACGATACATTCTTAAATATGATTTTGTAAAATTAAACATGTTATGAAGATAATTTAGAATCGTAGATCAGTAGTACGAAATTTTTGACAGTTGTCACATAATGATATTATAAAAATTTATAATTATAGCGTGCATCGCATTAAGTTATTCAGTGAATCAAATAGTAAAATAGGATTGTTAGATCCTAATAAGTTTAATAAATTGTTAATTATACCTATCTTTTCTTAATTCCTATTGTGATCAAATATTTTTTTCTCTTATATTTTTATTACATATCTATCAAATTAAAAACTTAAAACTATCAACTATTTTATTTTTTCCTGTTAAGTTTTTAATTGATTTCATTTGTAAAAATTCCCTCTCAAGTTGTTTTTTTTTTCCCATCTAAACTCAACTAATTGAGTTTGAAAAATTCAAAATTCCCCCCAAAAGAGGAAAGACTAAAGCCCCCCTCTAAAAAAGTTACTACTTATTCTGGTAAAATTGAGTCGGGTAAGAATCGGATCGATTTTAAGCGGGTACGGTTCGGTTCGAATTCGGGTTGTCCATTTTCGGTTCACTTCCGGTCGGGTCACTACGGATCAGGTTTGAATTGTTGGTTCGGGTATGTTTGGGTTTTGGATCTCGGGTCAGTTTTGCCAGGTCTAGTTAGTATTTATGGTCCTTAAAATTGTGATCTACTGTCGACCCAGGTTAAGATTTGATATATAAGAGGCTTGCTTCTATCTTCTAATTTTGATGTGAAAATTTATCTGCAGGTTCCCAGAATAGAGAAAAGAGTAAATACATTGGCAAAACTTGGGTATAAAATGTGCGTGGTCCCAAAGTCTGCTGAGAAGGCACTGGCAGCTGTTGGCTATGAGGGGATTGAGATAGTGGGTTGCAAGAATTTGAAGCAAGTTATTGACAAGGTCCTCAGAAAGACATGACAAAACAGGTGACCAAGTCTTTTTTCTGGTTTCAGTTAGCTGTGTGTATATTGCTAGCACTACATAGGATCGTTTTGGTGCACATCCTGTGGACATATTAGATTGGCAGCTCATGTTGCAGTGGCTTTGGACACATACAGCCCCCCATCCAGCCCCAAAAAGTGCCCCCGGGAACGCTGAGCTAAATCATTTGGGGCCCTCTTTTTCTTGGAAGGGAGGGCTGGAGTTGGAGCCTTTGAGCTGATAACTCACTTCTCCCCTAAGGCATGTGTTGGAGATGAGGTCTTGCTGTCTTGAAGTGGTAGTTAAGATCAAGCTATTCGGTGTATTAGATTTGAGGTTTGATTCCTGATCACCCTGCTGTATATTGTATTGTTCCTGTGTTTGTGTCTCCGACTAAAGGGGGGGAGGAGCAACATATATGATGTGTAAAACAGCTGAAACTCATGTTTTATGAAGTATGCAATTTGAAAAGGATGGAATTTTGCTCCTGTCAAGTTTTAAGACAGTCGCAAGCAGTTGACTTCCCATTCTATGTTCGAACTTCAAAAGTGGAACATGAAATGCCTTTTTTTCACATTCTTATAGCAGTACATAATTCGAATCATATATTAGGAACGCACTTGGACGTATACATAACTTTTGGATTGCTTGCTAGCTTGCATGTGGAAAACAATAGATGTATATTTGTAAACCAGGGGATCTCGTTATGTGTACTTTTTGGACAAATTTTCCCGACTTTGGGCATGTTCTTTTCATGGGTAAATTTTAAAATACCAATCTTAATTCACTTCAACCTACTTCGATCCATTTCAACTTATTTTAATCTACTTCAACCCACTTTCACTATTTTAACCAAGTGTAATTTATCACATGAAAAGACTCAACTCATTTCAATCTACTTCAGTTCACTTCAAACTATTTTAACTCAATTTACCCACGAAAAGAACAGGCCATTTACAAGCATCTTAAGCTCCTTGCATTTTCCTCAATTGAATTGCGTGACGTTGCCACTGAATTATTAGTTATCTGCAAGCCACAAAAAGAACCATGCAGCATGGGTATCCCCACAGGCTGAAAAGTGTCTGTTATTACTACCTTCTTTTGCTGCTCTATAATCCGGTGCAGTTAGTCACACCGATCCAGTGAGTGAAAGAGGAGGGAGCATAGTTGTTGAACTCTCAATTCGGATCTTATGATCCTACAATTCTATGATCCTACAATCCGACCCCGATCCTAAAAAATTTTATTAAGTGATGATACTTAATTGTAATCGAGAAATTAGTTTAACATTACATATTTTGTATCAAAATTGCCCACGACATAGAGTTGAATTTCTATCATCTTTGTGAATATTTATTAAGAATGTTGTTCTTATTAAACTAATTTTTCACTATTCCAAACAAATATTAGGAGCTTACGATCTTCAATCTGATTCAACGACTCCGATTCTAAGGTCTCCTCATCGATTCTAACTAGGATCCCGATTTTAACATCTTTGGGAGGGGGAATGGATTGATAAGTGTGATGTTGAATCTTTGAAGCCTAAATTGGTATGTTCAGTTTATATTTCTTCATAAATTTGTAAAGGAGCCTAGAGTTTGTAGTAAAAGAAAATCCAAAACAGTCAACTCAGAGGTTTAAAATTTGACAATGGCCCTTCAGATGCAGTATGGGAATTGCTGGGTAGTCCGAATTTAATGCTTAATCTATCCAATTCAAGCCAAAATTATTCTATTGAAATTCGAAAAAAAAAAATCTAATTCGAATTCGATAAGAAATAATTTGAGTCCGACTCCAATCTGATTGGATTTGGAGGATCGGAGGGTCCATCCATGACATTCGATTCGACGTTTTTTTTTTTTTTAAATAATGTCACTTATCTTTTTGAAGATAGAAAAATTCAAACATTCTAAGCTTAAAAAAATCTGTGTACGGTCTACGCTCTATGTGTAATACCCTCTTCTTTGTTAACTACCATTATCCATTTCCCTCTAAAGTGACTCTGCGTTGGTTCCCCCCCCCCCAACTACATTACTACCATTATCCATTAATACCCTCTTCTTTGTTAACTAATTGAGATGTTTGATGTGAAAAATATTTGGCATTAAAAAGATGTTTGGCTTTGCATTTACAAGTGAGTAAAAGCAAAGTCGAAAATAAAAAATTACGAAAATATTGCATGAAAATGTATAATCCTGTTTTATCCGAATTTAATCCGATCTGAATCCAATTTAACATCCGATCCAATGGAGCCGACCTTGGATTGGATTTTTAAATCTAATTATAAATTTAATCGGATTTGGATATCTAGATATCTGATTCAAATCTGACCTATTGCCATCTCTAATTGCGAGTCGTGATGTGGACCTGTTAACAGTAGACAAGCTTATATATAATTTCAGGTAGCTCATATATTTTGAAGGTCCTGTGTCATTTTTCTTATTATAAATTATCTAGAGAATCTGTTTTTCTAATTTATGTGTTTTACCTAGTTTAGTTTTCGTACACTAAAGGTAAGAGCAATACATTCTCGATTTATTAATTGTAATGGATATTTTTTTCGATATTGGGTCACAAAAATGATTTTTAGTAGTTAGGTTGTACATTGGCCATGTTGAAAGTGAATGAAGGCTCTGTTTGGCAAAAGTAGCGGTAGCTGATGATGGTTTTAGCAGCAAATAGCTGTTTGAGCAGCGGATATCTGTTATATTTAGCTTTTAGTAATTGGCTACTTAAGTAACTGTTTGAAGAAAATGTGTTCAGTTAAATTAGTTGTTGGTCTAGCGGATAGATATTAAAGTGCCAAAAAATTGTATTATAATTATTAGTAGTAGCTTATTATTATTATTATTATTATTATTATTATTATTATTACCACTCCCTCAGAATTGCATAGCAAGTTATTCCCAAAAATTAACCAGCACAACATCCCCTAATTAATTAAGTAAAAATAATTGCCAAACCACTCGCAATATGTGAATGTAATTTACAATATATATATATATATATATATATATATATATATATGTATTATCTGACGCATTGGCTGGAGTTACATGGATCATGTAGGTTGGATCTGCGAAAGAAACATTATCGTTAGAGGAAAAATCATCCTAGGCTCTTCTGAAAACAAGATATTTGAGAACTAAGTTATGTTTCTGGAAGGAAATAATAACAAGTATTAAGCATATAGAATTACCTTAATTCTATAGTGGAAGACGATTAAACCTCGCTTCGAATCACTGGTCGGGAAGGATCTCAGCGTACGCACTAGAAATTTAATAATATGTGCGTGTCACGCTGAAAAATAAATATAAATTGATTATTTTGGGTCAACCTATGTATTTAATTTATTTTATTCAAACAAATTGGGAATCGATTTCTAAGTCACAGCTCAAATGACTACCAAGTTAACGGTCAAAGTGATGACTACACCACCAATTAGATAGACTGCTAAGTCAAAGACCGAGTCAACGACCCAAGAAAATAAATAAGTCGCAAACCCTAGTAGGGGGAACGTGATTTTTTCCTGTAAATAGAGTATTACTCCCTGCTTCTCAGGGGTTGAAAACCCAATTATCCCTGAGGCATTTTGAAGACTTAATGTAACACCCCCAGCCCCTAGAGCCGGAAGCGTTACGTTTTCTTACGTCTTACTTAATTCCTGGGATAAAACGGACAGAGTTTCCTCTAAAAACTGACCGTTTTCAGGCTAAAAGCCTTACAAAAATCCCCTGCAAATCAACGGAAGCACATAACATTTAAAAGAAGCTCAACGGTCACACGCCGGAGTTCATAACTCAACGAGCCACCCGCTCGGAGTACACCAAACAGAATAGTTCTTTAATACATGAAAAGTAAAAGATACAACTCAACGGTCTACACAATCAGAGTACTGGGGTTTACATCCCAAAACACAGCTAATTTCGAATAAAGACATCTAACTAATCAGAGGGTTGGCTCACACGGCCATACAAAGCGACTCATAAACAGTATGCATTATATGAGCTAGAAAACTTAGTTTACAATAATTACAAACTAGGAAAACGTTACATCACATCGTTAAACACATGAATCTACTTCTATATGGCACACGTGACTCCTTTTCAAGTAGGAGTAGACTCCAGCTCGCGTAAGTAGCTTGACTTCCACCTGTCATAACAAAAGCCTGGAAAAAAAGGGGAAAAAGTAATGGGATGAGCAACCACACGCTCAGCGAGAATTCCCCCACTCCCTAAAACCCAAAACAGCTGCAGGTAATAATACTGATAATAATCACATATCACGTATTCATACTTTACTATCATATTAGGCAATCAAGTCCCCAAGGAGGGATTACCGCTCATGTACTTTACGCTAACCCCTCAATTCATTCCTAGGCCCTTAATGACCATCCTGTCGTTCTAACTAGCATTCAAGCACATAACTATGTAACACAAGAACGAATATTATGCTTTCAAATGCATTTGGGAAAAGCGTAGTGACTCACGTTATATGCCAAGAGCTTATAAGTCATGTAAACTTCCTTTAAAATTACAACTTTTCTAAAAACTCATGAGACGCCCAAATTGGTAAGAAGAGCTTTGCAAGAAACATTCTTTCTTTAGGAATGCACCATTAAAAACTTAAAATGTCATTGCATTTACTAGATGTAACCTATACTTCTTGAAATTCATGTTTAAACTATTCAGAACACATTAATAAAAATATGTAGGTTTCGTACATTTGAAAGCTTTCTTCTTTTCTTAAGAATGCTTTACTTGGCCTCTTGAGACTCGTGTTACTTTAAAAGAACTTCTTTTCTTTCCTGAACTGTTTAGAATGGCAAAAAGCCTATATCTCCTTTAAAAACATCTTACTGTGCTGGCTAGGGAGGTCAACACCGCCCTTAAGTGAGATCATCACTCTTAATCTACGTTATCCCCGGGGTATACGTACTTAACTTCTTGGCCAAAACGCGTCTTAGCAGAGCAATTCTAACCTCGATACTGTCCTCTGTGGGGCAACAGCTCACACCAGGATAATCATATCCTGAGTCCAGTCCCCCTCAAGGTTTTCTTACGCGTCACACATCATAACTTATCTGGGGAACAGCTCACACCAAGATAACTAATATCTTGAGTCCAGTTCCCAGGAACAGCTCACACCAAGATAATTCATATCTTGAGTCCAGTTCCTAACTTTTCTTTAGGGGGAAACAGCTCACGCCATCTTTGCGTCCAGTTTCCAGGAACAGCTCACACCAAGATAACTCATATCTTGAGTCCAGTTCCTACCCTCTGGCCAATTGCCTAGCACTTTCTTAGCCTTTAAGATCATATTTCATATCTCTTTTTCAAATGCTTACTTTGTTGAAACTTACTTTTTAAATAAAACGATCATAACCTTTTGAATGTTTGTAGTTTACTCGTTTTTGGCTTAAAACTTCTTATAAACGACATAAGTTTGCCAATTCATAAATCGACTTCGTAAATAGCTTAAAAACTTTTCAGAATCATAATAAGTTTGCTAATACGTAAACCAACTTCGCTTTAAACTTTAAAGGCTTCTTATAAATGAAATACGTTTACTGAATCGTAAAAGACCTAATTTCTAACTTGAATGCCTCGTACAAACATAATAAGCTGGCTAAATCGTAAAACGACTCTGTTTCTAGTTTAAAAGCTTCGTATAAACGTATTAGGTTTGCTAAATCGTAAAACTACTTCGCTTTCATCTCGAAAGCTTCGTTTAAACGTATTAGGTTTGCTAAATCGTAAAACGGCTTCGTTTTTAACTTAAAAGTCTCGTATAGACGTAACACGGCTACTAAGTCGCAAAATGACTTCGTTTTTAACTTAAGAAACTTCTTGTAGACGTAAAACATTTGCTAGTTTGTAAAACGACTTCATTTCTAACTTAAAAGCTTCGTATAAATGTAACACGTTTATTAACTCATAAAACGACTTCCTTTTAGACTTAAAAACTTCTTATAAAGGCAATAAGTTGGTTAATACTTAAAACGACTTCGCTTTAAACTTAAAAGTTTCTTATAAACGCAACACGTTTACTAAATCGTAAAACGACTTAGTTTCTAACTTGAATGCTTCGTATAAACGTGATAAGTTTACCAAATCGTAAAACGATTTCGTTTTTAACTAAAAGGCTTTTTATAAACGTAATAAGGTTGCCCAATCATAAAACGACTTTGTTTCTAACTTGAAAACTTCGTATAAGCGTAATAGGGTTGCTAAATCATAAAAACGACTTCGTTTCTAACTAAAAGGCTTCTTATAAATGTAAAACGATTGCCAACTCATAAAAACGACTTCACTTTTTAACTTAAAAGCTTCTTTTAAACGTAATACGTTTGCTAAATCGTTGATCGAAACTCAATAGAGACTTAAGCAAGCAAAACGCATGCAAATAAGCTAAGCTTCATAATTAGCACCTTAAGGTGGTCCTCTTTGGGTTGTTTAAATCCTTTTAAACTTAAGGAGAAGTTGTATACAAACAAAAGCCTTAAGCATGTTCAAATCCACTTTTGGTTCACTTTCAAATTTCCTAAACCTATCGACTATTCAGTCGAGTCACTAACTGAGTAGTTCGACGATTTAGGATTTCTTATAGGCTACAAACATTTTCATAAACTACCAAACAATTGGTAAGTACTTTGAAGCATTCGAAATCATGAAAACATGCATTTAATAATCTTTCTTAAATATGTCTGCATTTCGAAAGTTATTCACTTAATGTCACTTAGCACATTGAGGGAAAAGGGGTTTCACACATAGCACATTCATACACTTCATATCATCATTCATTAAGCCACACATGGCCTCGCAATCCACACGATTGCGGCAATTCACAACCCTATCTCCCTCCTCACACAGCACCGACCACAAGAGCCTCAAACCACTCAATAGTTCCACCTCAAACCATCCAACTACCAAGCTCGGTTCAATGTTGACATATACAAACCAACAGTACATAGAACGATCATATATAGGCATTCCATTCATGCTTAATAACGACGTAGTGTTTAAGTGAACCAATTGATGTAATCGAAACTTTAAAACTACACGTTGCCCCTTTTAGTTCGCTAACCGATAGCCATAAGCATAATACTTCATTGAGATAACCACGAATAGACTATTAACATGCCTAAACTGATGTAACCATAGCCTTTAGACATAATTTAGTTCATTTCACAATTACTTCGATTAGCCTCCTCAAGCTTCAAATGGAGTTCGAACTTATAAATTATTAGAATCACACCACTATGCTAACATTCTGTTCATTAAACATTTCTCTACTGTCTGGTTATTAACATTCAGCCTCAATTCGACATTCAAATGACCCAAATCAGTACCATGTTCGTAATTCCTCAACTTCAATTCTAAATTTACCCAAACTGATTTCTAAACTTGGAATTAACATGCATCAACTAAATTTAGCGAAAATCATTGAAATTAATAGTAATTTAGGAGGAAAGGAACCCTCACCTCGATTTCAAGCTAGAGATTCGAATCCAAGGCTGCTGGGTCAACTTTAGGTGTTCGAACAACTCCAAACCTTCGACTCTTGCTTACCCACGCTCGAAAGGACCAATTCACGCCCCAAATTCCAAAAAATTGAACCCTAAAATCGACCCAAACTCACTTACTGATTGAGATTGAATTGGTTGATTGAAAACAACAAATTCTACTCTAATTTATAGAAGATTGAAGCAACTAAGACGTGAATTGCGTGGACATACCTTGGGTACTCGTTCGGGCCCCAATTTGTCGCCTAGAGCCGCCGTAACCGTGCTAGGTTTGCTTGAAATCCTGCCCAGATTCGCGCCCAACGGTGGCTAACTCGTAGGGGAGGTCGAATGGGTGAGTTTTACAGGTACGAGGTGGCGAAAATCTTCTGGCTTTGAGCTTGAAGGTCACGTTAATGGAGGAGGAGAGGAGGGGAAGAAGGCGAGCAGCAGAGAGAGAGAGAGAGACGAGCGAGTGTGTCTGTCGTGTGGGGGGGGTCGCGGGCAGGTGAGGGAGAAAGGAGGGGACACGCACAATTACCAATTTACCCCTCCCCACTCTCTTTTATTTATTTTGCCCCAACCTGAGTCATATTCGATACCGCTAGTCTAATTCGTAACCTAGATTCTAATCCCAACTCGATAATATAATACTTCATCGATTACTCGATCCCAAATACAACCAGGTTCGATTTAATAACATCGAACTACTTCTAAGGTTGACAACCTAATCGTATCTGGGTTCCTAATCGATTTAGTACCCGTTAACAACCGTTAATATCATTTATTAAAAATCGTCGAAAGATTTTCAAAACTACTAATAATAATAATAATAATAATAATTAGTGACAATAACATTCTTTCTAATAAAATTAACATTCACATAGGCACTTAGAAAATAATTTTCTCCTATATCGCTAATAAAATACGGTTTTTATAACGTAAAAAGGCGTGACGAACAGCTCAACAGAAAATAAGGTACGCGGGCCTTACACTCTCTCCCCCTTAAAAGAATTTCGTCCTCGAAATTGCTTATTTGGAGGAATTAATGGGTGTACTTCATCCGCATCTCTTTCACAATTCAAGGCACTTTACGCTTAGTTATTCATTCAGCTTTCATCATAACATCCCGTCCTTGGATTCCTACTCGAACCAAATCATCAAGGAGCGCTCTCCCTCGCACTATAATGACTTGATCTCAACAAGTATGATCGGTATAGCATATAGTTTTTAAGGAAGGAGTTATGAATTGTTGCACATGCATCTCATGAGGTTTACTAACAAGTTCCTTTGCAATGAATGACAAGCGGGCGAGCAGTACTCGAATGACGGAATGGGGGCATAAAGTTGGTTATCAAGAGAATACCTGAACTTGTGTTTGGAGGTTCTCAAGTTTCTTTTCCCTTCTAGTTAAGCATTCGACTGCCAATTTGTGGCTTCTGGTTGCTTTTACTGTCCCCTGAGGGAGTGCTAATGGTTAGGCGATCTCGTTGTGTCACTGGCTTGATTCCCGTTCCGGATCTCTGAGTGCGACCTCGACTATTCTATGTGACCCTTGGGCAATTAGTGTTTTTGTGACCCATATCACCACATTCAAAACATGAGCCTGTGAAGCTTCTGCATAGGCCAGGGTGCTGACGTCCACATTGGCCACATGTTTTCCTTGGTTTTCATTGGGTGGCTTACTTTCCCTTATCCTGTTTTATCTCAGATTCAGACCTTTTAAAGTTTCTTCTTCCTTGGGAATTGGGTTTTTCAGGGCCAATTTCTCTCTTTGCTGCGCCTCTTTCTTTGTTTTCAATCTTGGTCTCATCTATGATGCGGGCTACCTTCACAGCCCTTTGGTACATTTCTTAAAAGTTGGTATATGCGTATCCTGCTATTATCTGCTTTATTTCTCCTTTTAACCCCTGTTCGAAGTGGTTCATTCTCATTTCTTCGGTGGCCACTTGAGTTGGGGCAAATCGGCTCAGCTCATTAAACTTCGCCGCATATTCCATCACGCTCATTTCTCCTTGTTTCAAGCATAAAAACTCCCGTTCTTTAACCTTCCTTATGTCTCGAGGGTAATATTGAGCGTCCATTAAGGCCTTCAGTTGATTCCAAGTTAACACCGGTTCACCTACCCTAGGTTTCACTGTTCCCCACCAGAATTCAGCTTCTTTTTCAAATTGGTAAGCGGCTAGGTGCACCTTGAACCTCTCAGGACACGCCATGATCTCAAATAAGTTTTCCATTCTTCGAAGCCACTCCTCATATACCATAGCGTCGGTTCCACCTTCAAACTTGGAAGGCTAAAGCTTATTAAATTGACATATTATCTCCATGGCAGTTGGTTCTTGTATGAGTTCGCGTCGAGGAGGCATCTATCACACAATTATACAAGGAAACACTTAGTTCTAATTTCAACTAGGATGAACCTCCTTGGTTAATGAAATGATTCGCAAATGGCGCGGGTTGTTATGAATAGCCCCAAGTCTAGTTCAGTTCAGCCTTCATATAGTCATACGCGCATATCACATCTCTTCCAAAGGAAATACACTTGCATACTTACACAAACTGGTGAGTCTATAACGCTTGGTCAGCACCGACTGCACTTATTTCGTTGAACACTGCTAGCATGACTTGGGAGTCACGGGAGATCCATCATCCTAGGACTTCACAATTTAAGGAAAATAAACTAAAAGAGCTTAAAGCCAATCCTTGATATAACCTAATATCAATAAGGAAGTCCTTGAGATCTCTTTCTAACACCCTAATCCTTAATCTTCGCTAGCTCAAGTCGCACCTAACTAGCTAAACTCACTAACATCCTCATAAAACTCACATTTCCACATTCAAGAGGCATATGTCACATAGTCACAAAGTGGTCCTAGACGACTATATGAAATGCAAGACTCGGGTCGCAGCCTATGGTCGCAGGACCTTTGCTCTGATACCATCAATGTAACACCCCTAGCCCCTAGAGTCGGAAGCGTTACGTTTTCTTACGTCTTACTTAATTTCTGGGACAAAACGGACAGAGTTTCCTCTAAAAACTGACCGTTTCTAGGCTAAAAGCTTTACAAAAATCCCCTACAAATCAACGGAAGCACATAACATTTAAAAGAAGCTCAACGGCCACACGCCGGAGTTTATAACTCAACGAGCCACCCGCTCGGAGTACACCAAACAGAATAGTTCTTTAATATATGAAAAGTAAAAGATACAACTCAACGGTCTACACAACCGGAGTACTGGGGTTTACATCCCAAAACACAGCTAATTTCGAATAAAGACATCTAACTAATCAGATGGTTGGCTCACACAGCCATACAGAGCGACTCATAAATAGTATGCATTATATGAGCTAGAAAACTTAGTTTACAATAATTACAAACTAGGAAAACGTTACATCACATCGTTAAATACATGAATCTACTTCTATATGGCACACGTGACTCTTTTTCAAGTAAAAGTAGACTCCACCTCGCGTAAGTAGCTTGACTTCCACCTGCCATAACAAAAGCCTGGGAAAAAGGGGAAAAAAGTAATGGGATGAGCAACCACACGCTCAGCGAGAATTCCCCCACTCCCTAAAACCCAAAACAGTTGCAGGTAATAATACTGATAATAATCACATATCACGTATTCATACTTTACTATCATATTAGGCAATCAAGTCCCCAAGGAGGGATTACCGCTCATGTACTTTACGCTAACCCCTCAATTCATTCCTAGGCCCTTAATGACCATCCTGTCGTTCTAACTAGCATTCAAGCACATAACTATGTAACACAAGAACGAATATTATGCTTTCAAACGCATTTGGGAAAAGCGTAGTGACTCACGTTATATGCCAAGAGCTTATAAGTCATGTAAACTTCCTTAAAATTACAACTTTTCTAAAAACTCATGAGACGCCCAAATTGGTAAGAAGAGCTTTGCAAGAAACATTCTTTCTTTAGGAATGCACCATTAAAAAGCTTAAATGTATGATGCATTACTAGGATGTAGCTATACTTCATTTGAAACTTCATTTAAACTATGTTCAGGACATATTCATAAAAGATATGCAGGTTTCGTACAATTGAAAGCTTTCTTCTTTTCTTCAGAACGCTTTACTTGGCCTCTTGAGACTCGTGTTACTTTAAAAGAACTTCTTTTCTTTCCTGAACTGTTTAGAATGGCAAAAAGCCATATCTCCTTTAAAAACATCTTACTGTGCTGGCTAGGGAGGTCAACACCGCCCTTAAGTAAGATCGTCACTCTTAATCTACGTTATCCCCGGGGTATACGTACTTAACTTCTTGGCCAAAACGCCTCTTAGTAGAGCAATTCTAACCTCGATACTGTCCTCTGTGGGGCAACAGCTCACACCAGGATAATCATATCCTGAGTCCAGTCCCCCTCAAGGTTTTCTTACGCGTCACACATCATAACTTATCTGGGGAACAGCTCACATCAAGATAACTAATATCTTGAGTCCAGTTCCCAGGAACAGCTCACACCAAAAAAATTCATATCTTGAGTCCAGTTCCTAACTTTTCTTTAGGGGAAACAGCTCACGCCATCTTTGCGTCCGGTTTCCAAGAACAGCTCATAGTAAGATAACTCATATCTTGAGTCCAGTTCCTACCCTCTGGCCAATTGCCTAGGACTTTCTTAGCCTTTAAGATCATATTTCATATCTCTTTTTCAAATGCTTACTTTGTTGAAACTTGCTTTTTGAATAAAACGACCATAACCTTTTGAATGTTTGTAGTTTACTCGTTTTTGGCTTAAAACTTCTTATAAACGACATAAGTTTGACAATTCATAAATCGACTTTGTAAATAGCTTAAAAACTTTTCAGAATCGTAATAAGTTTGCTAATACGTAAACCAACTTCGCTTTAAACTTTAAAGGCTTCTTATAAACGAAATATGTTTGCTGAATCGTAAAAGACCTAATTTCTAACTTGAATGCCTCGTACAAACATAATAAGCCAGCTAAATCGTAAAACGTCTCCATTTCTAGTTTAAAAGCTTCGTATAAACGTATTAGGTTTGCTAAATCATAAAACTACTTTGTTTGCATCTCGAAAGCTTCGTTTAAACATATTAGGTTTGCTAAATCATAAAACGACTTCGTTTTCAGCTTAAAAGCTTCGTATAGACGTAACACGGCTATTAAGTCGTAAAATGACTTCGTTTTTAACTTAAGAAAGTTCTTATAGACGTAAAACGTTTGCTAGCTTGTAAAACGACTTCATTTCTAACTTAAAAGTTTCGTATAAATGTAATACGTTTATTAACTCGTAAAACGACTTCCTTTTAGACTTAAAAACTTCTTATAAAGGCAATAAGTTGGTTAATATAAACGACTTCGCTTTAAACTTAAAAGTTTCTTATAAATGTAACACGTTTATTAAATCGTAAAACGACTTAGTTTCTAACTTGAATGCTTCGTATAAACGTGATAAGTTTGCCAAATCGAAAAACGATTTCGTTTTTAACTAAAAGGCCCCAATCATAAAACGACTTTGTTTCTAACTTGAAAACTTCGTATAAGCGTAATAGGGTTGCTAAATCATAAAAACGACTTCGTTTCTAACTAAAAGGCTTCTTATAAATGTAAAACGATTGCTAACTCATAAAAACGACTTCACTTTTTAGCTTAAAAGCTTCTTTTAAACGTAATACGTTTGCTAAATCGTAGATCGAAACTCAATAGAGACTTAAGCAAGCAAAACGCATGCAAATAAGCTAAGCTTCATAATTAGCACCTTAAGGTGGTCCTCTTCGGGTCGTTTAAATCCTTTTAAACTTAAGGAGAAGTCGTATACAAACAAAAGCCTTAAGCATGTTCAAATCCACTTTTGGTTCACTTTCAAATTTCCTAAACCTATCGACTATTCAGTCGAGTCACTAACTGAGTAGTTCGACGATTTCGGATTTCTTATAGGCTACAAACATTTTCATAAACTACCAAACAATTGGTAAGTACTTTGAAGCATTCGAAATCATGAAAACATGCATTTAATAATCTTTCTTAAATATGTCTGCATTTCGAAAGTTATTCACTTAATGTCACTTAGCACATTGAGGGAAAAGGGGATTCACACATAGCACATTCATACACTTCATATCACCATTCATTAAGCCACACATGGCCTCGCAATCCACACGATTGCGGCAATTCACAACCCTATCTCCCTCCTCACACAGCACCGACCACAAGAGCCTCAAACCACTCAATAGCTCCACCTCAAACCATCCAACTACCAAGCTCGGTTCAATGTTGACATATACAAACCAACAGTACATAGAACGATCATATATAGGCATTACATTCATGCTTAATAACAACGTAGAGTTTAAGTGAACCAATTGATGTAATCGAAACTTTAAAACTACACGTTGCCCCTTTTAGTTCGCTAACCGATAGCCATAAGCATAATACTTCATTGAGATAACCACGAATAGACTATTTACATGCCTAAACTGATGTAACCATAACCTTTAGACATAATTTAGTTCATTCCACAATTACTTCGATTAGCCTCCTCAAGCTTCAAACGGAGTTCGAACTTATAAATTATTAGAATCACAGCACTATGCTAACATTCTGTTCATTAAACATTTCTCTACTGTCTGGTTATTAACATTCAGCCTCAATTCGACAGTCAAATGACCCAAATCAGTACTATGTTCGTAATTCCTCAACTTCAATTCTAAATTTACCCAAACTGATTTCTAAACTTGGAATTAACATGCATCAACTAAATTTAGCGAAAATCATTGAAATTAATAGTAATTTATGAGGAAAGGAACCCTCACCTCGATTTCAAGCTAGAGATTCGAATCCAAGGCTGTTGGGTCAACTTTAGGTGTTCGAATAACTCCAAACCTTCGACTCTTCCTTACCCACGCTCGAACAGGACCAACTCACGCTCCAAATTCCAAAAATTTGAACCCTAAAATCGACCCAAACTCACTTACTGATTGAGATTGAATTGGTTGATTGGAAGCAGCGAATTCTACTCTAATTTATAGAAGATTGAAGCAACTAAGACGTGAATTGCGTGGACATACCTTGGGTACTCGTTCGGGCCCCGATTCGTCGCCTAGAGCCGCCGTAACCGTGCTAGGTTTGCTCGAAATCCTGCCCAAATTCGCGCCCAACAGTGGCTAACTCGTAGGGGAGGTCGAATGGTTGAGTTTTGCAGGTAGGAGGTGCCGAAAATCTTCTGGCTTTGAGCTTGAAGGTCACGTTAATGGAGGAGGGGAGGAGGGGAAGAAGGCGAGCAGGTGAGGGAGAAAGGAGGGGACACGCGCAATTACCAATTTGCCCCTCCCTACTCTCTTTTATTTATTTTGCCCCAACCTGAGTGATATTCGATACCGCTAGTCTAATTCATAACCTAAATTCTAATCCCAAATCGATAATATAATACTTCATCGATTACTCGATCCCAAATACAACCAAGTTCGATTTAATAACATCGAACTACTTCTAAGGTTGACAACCTAATCGTATCTGGGTTCCTAATCGATTTAGTACCCGTTAATAACCGTTAATATCGTTTATTAAAAATCGTCGAAAGATTTTCAAAACTAATAATAATAATAATAATAATCAGTGACAATAACATTGTTTCTAATAAAATTAACGTTCACATAGGCACTTAGAAAATAATTTTCGCCCATATCGCTAATAAAATACGGTTTTTATAACGTAAAAAGGCGTGACGAACAGCTCAACAGAAAATAAGGTACGCGGGCCTTACACTTAAGCTCTCCAGCACCCTTTCTCTAGAAGAAGACAACAAGCATCTCAAACACATGTTGTCTATTTTCAAAGATAAAAGAAAACTCTTCTTGATTGAGATTAAACCTCTTAGGCCATCTTTCAAGATCAAATTCATTCAAGTTTGTTCAAAGAAAGTCAAATGAGCCAGCTTGATCAAAATTGAAGCCAATTGGCATACTCTCAAGTACAAATTGGAGATCAAAATCGGAGATCTTATTTTTTTGTTCATCTTGTAACGAATACACAAAGATTGAACCTATTTTCTAAAACTAATACAAAATCCAACTTGTTCCATATTTCTTATCTTATTTATTTAGACTTGAAATTTGTATATACAAATTTTGACACATTCAGTAGGACAATCTTTTCCTCTCATCTTTTTCTTTAAAAGACAAACTTTTAATTCCTTGAAAGAAGACATTGATCCTAAGAACATCATCTTTCAATCTTCAAGGGATTCACTTTTATCACGTGTTGAAGCTCAATCCTATAACACTGTCATTATGTCAATTATGGTGATTAGAGGTATCAACTTGGAGGAAAAGCTACCAAACATAAAAGTTACGCTAGAAAGACTCTCTAAGGAGAGCGCATAAAAGGATGCTCAAATCAAGAATCAAAGCAAATAAATTGCTGAATTAACAAAAAAGTTGGAGAAGCAATCACTTGAAGCCTCAAACAAAGGCTTACAAAGCGAAGAATCTAACAAGAAGTCTAACTACAATGAAGACTCTAATGAAGAACATAAACTAAAGAAGGATTCATCCTGGGGCTCGTTATCAATTAAGCAAATTCAAAGTTGGATAATTGATGCCGTGAAGGCCATTATGGTAAGAGGTTCTCATAGAACTCACTGTTATAGCTAGCCTTATATAAAAAGGATTGATGCGCTGCGAATGTCTCATGGATACCAGCCTCCAAATTTTCATCAATTTGATGGTAAAGGAAAGCCAAAGCAGAATATAAAACACTTCATCGAGACTTGGAATAATGCTTGCATAGTGAAGCAATTCGTACAGTCTCTCAAAGGCCTTGCATTTAATCGGTATGTAGACCTTACTCCTAGATCTATTAATAGCTACAGGAAAATAGAGAAGTGTTAGAATGCTTTGAATCTGTTCCCCCTTTTACAGATTTAGCACGGTGGTCTCGTTGTATCTCTGTATTCCAATATCAATAAAACTATTCCTCTCTTCTGCCTGTGGACGTAGCTAACACATTGTTAGTGAATCACGTTAAATCTGTGTGTATTTGCCAATTTGTTCATACTTTCTCGCATCCGTTATAACAAACTGGTATCAGAGCTTTAGGGTTTTTCGAATTCTGGTTAGAAAGATGTCCGCTTTGAACGTGAAAATTGACAAATTTATGGGGAGGAACAGTTTTAGTCTATGGCAGATCAAGATATGAGCCCTATTGAAGCAACAAGGGTTATGGGCGCCACTGGCAAAGAAAGATCCAGGCGCCGACACCGCTGAGATGGCCAGTCTGGAGGAAAAGGCACACGTGACGATCATGCTGTGTCTTACAGATGATGTCATCACTGAGATAGCAGACCAGGATACTGCGGCTGGGTTGTGGTTAAAGCTTGAGAGTCTATACATGACGAAGTCTTTAACCAACAAGTTGCTCTTGAAGCAACGTCTGTTTGGTCTGCGAATGCAGGAAGGTATGTCTTTAAGAGATCACTTAGATCAATTAAACACAATCCTGTTAGACTTGTGTAATATTGAGGTCAAAATTGAAGATGAGGATGCTGCCCTAATTTTGTTAGTATCTCTCCTACCCTCATATGAAAATTTCCTGCAATCTTTTATTGTTGGAAAAGATACTGTGTTTCTGGAAGAGGTTAAATCATCTCTTCATAGCAGAGAGCTGCATTATAAGGCGGCTAGTACAGGTGGTGCTGGTATCGAGGCTGTTGGGTTGATAGCCAGTGGGGGTAAAAGACATGGGAATCCGGGGAAGAAGAAATCGAAGCCATCGGGTTCTAAGGGTCCTAAACCTGGTGATATCTGTAACTATTATAAGGAGACAGGACATTGGAAAAATCAGTACCCTAAAAAGAAGAGGTAGCAACGACAACAGGAGAAATAAGCAGGTACTGCTACTGTCGCAGAAGGTGACAGTAGGTCCGAAGAAGATATAGCCCTAGTCGCTGATGAACCTATGCATCATACTGATGTGTGGATCCTAGATTCAGGGGCAACTTACCATATATGTCCGTGTAGAGAATGGTTTATCACTTAAGAGCAGGTGACTGAAGGCAATATTTCTATGGCTAGCAGTGCTGTTTGCAGAGTGGCTGGAATTGGTTCTATGCAGATACGGACACATAATGGTAAATTCTATACGTTGAACAATGTCAGGCATGTTCCATATATGACAAAGAATCTAATATCATTGAGTCTGTCGGACACAAAAGGATTTAGTTTTCAAGGTGAAGGAGGAGTTCTGTATGTCTATAAGGGTTCAGATAGGGTTCTGAAGGGTGTCAAGCGAGGTACTTTGTATATACTACAAGGCACTATGTTATCTGTTTCAGCTGCTGTTGCATCTTCAGAAGTTCACATGATATGACCAAGTTAAGGCACATAAGACTTGGTCATATGAGTGAAAGAGGGATGCAAATTTTGGCAAAGAGTAATCTCCTCTGTGGTCACAAGGTGGTAACGGATCTTGGGTTCTATGAGCATTGTATTTTTGGAAAGCTACATCATACCAAGTTTCCGCAAGCAATTCACAGAACAAAAGGCACGCTTGATTATATTCATTCGGATTGTTGAGGCCCTTCTCGTGTTAAATCTTTGGGGGGTCATAGGTACTTTCTGTCAATTATTGATGATTATTCCAGAATGTTTTGGGTGTTTATGATGAAACACAAAAGTGAAGCTTTCAACAACTTCAAGAAGTGGAAGACATTAGTGGAAAATCAAACTGGGAAGAAGATCAAGCAGCTGCACACTGACAATGGGCTGGAATTCTGTTCATCTGAGTTTGATGAGTTCTGTCATAGTGAAGGGATTGCTAGACATCGCACGGTCAAGGATACATCATAGCAGAATGGTGTCGCAGAACGTCTGAATCAAACACTTCTGGAGAGAGCTAGGCGCATGCTCTCTAATGCTGGGTTGGCTAGAAGGTTTTGGGCAGAAGCAGTTAATACAGCGTGCTATTTGATCAATCATGGACCTCATACAGGTATATATCTCAAAACTCCATGTGAGATGTGGTCTGGTAAACCTGTAGATTACTCAAATCTGAAAGTTTTTAGTTGTCCTATTTATTATCATATAAATGAGGGTAAATTGGAACCTCGAGCCAGGAAGAGAGTATTTTTGGGCTACGGGGATGGAGTGAAAGGTTATAGAATCTGGTCTCCATCAGAAAATAGGGTATTATTAGTAGAAATGTGGTTTTTGATGAAAATTCTATGTTTAACCCTACTGTGAAGTCTGTTGTTGTGTCAGAAACTGATAGTCTTGAGAAACAGGTGGAGCACCAAGTCACTCATGATGAGAGTGAACCACAACAGGAAGAAGCTCAACATTCTTGTGCAGAAACCAAGCCCACACCGCTAGCTAATCCACATAGCTTAGCTCTTGGTCGCTCTCACAGGGCTAATTTTGGGAAGCCTCCTACGAAATACGGTTTCGAGGATATGGTGGCTTATGCACTACAGGTTGCTGAAGAGGTGGATCCTCGCGAGCCGTCCACCTATAAAGAAGCAGTCACATGTTCCGAGTCTACCCAATGGATTGCAGCAATGGGAGATGAGATGGAGTCACTTCAAAAGAATAAGACTTGGGAACTAGTGAAACGACTGTTGGACAGAAAAATCATCATCTGCAAATGGGTTTTTAAGAAGAAGAAAGGGATATCACCTACTGAGGGTATCAAATACAAAGCTCGAGTGATTGCAAGAGGGTTCAGATAGGAGAAGGGAGTAGACTATACTGAAATTTTCTCACCAGTGGCTAGACATACTTCCATCAGAGTACTATTAGCAATGGTGGCACATCAGGATATTGAGCTTGAGCAACCAGATGTGAAGACAGCTTTCTCACATGGAGAGCTGGAAGAAGATATATACATGGCTCAAGCAGATGGTTTCCAAGTTCCTGGGAAAGAAGAATATGTCTATCGTCTGAAGAAGTCCTTGTATGGACTAAAGCAGTCACCTAGGCAGTGGTACAAGAGGTTTCACACCTACATGATACGGCTCGAGTATAACAGGAGTCCATATGACTGTTGTGTATATCACAACAAGGTAACAAATGGATCGTTTATCTATTTGGTGCTATATGTTGATGATATGCTGATAGCTGCAGAGCACAAATCTGATGTTCAGAAGTTGAAAGGTCTCCTAAGTGCTGAGTTCGAGATGAAGGATCCGGGTCCAGTAAAGAAAATTTTGGGTATGGAGATCTTTAGGGATAGAAGTCAGAAGAAGCTTTTCTTATCACAGAAGGGCTATATTCAGAAGATATTGTCAAGATTCGGCATGTCTACAGCAAAATCTATAGATACTCCAAGTGCTGTAAATGCCCACCTATCTGTTGCATTTGCTCCTAAAACTGCTGAAGAAAAGGAATACATGTCTCGAGTTCCTTATGCTAGTGCACTAGGGAGTTTGATGTATGCGATGGTCTGTACAAGACCTGACCTTGCACATGCTGTTAGTGTTGTCAGTAGGTTCATGGGAGAACCTGGTAAGGAGCATTGGCAAGCTGTGAAGAGGATTTTTCACTATCTAAGAGGTACGTCTGATGTTGGCCTCATCTATAGGGTGATACCCAGTGTTTGGTGATAGGTTATTCAGATTCTGCTTATGGTGGAGATGTGGATAGCAGGAGATCAATGACTGGTTATGTCTTCACTCTTAGAGGTTCTGTTGTAAGCTGGAAGGCAACTTTGCAGCCCACGGTTAATTTGTCTACTACGGAAGCAGAGTACATGGCACTGATAGAAGCCGCCAAGGAGGGAATCTGGTTAAAAGGACTTGTCAGTGATTTTGGTCTACCCCATGCTTAGGCTACCATATACTGTGATAGCTTGAGTACAATATGTTTAGCCAAGGACCAGGTTCACCATGAGAGGACCAAACACATTGATGTTTGATATCATTTCCTGAGAAGTGAAAAGAGAATTCAAGTAAAGAAAGTAGGTAATGCTGACAATCCCGCCGATATGTTCACTAAGCCCAAGACATTACAAAAACTAGCAACACAAGTCTCTTTAAAGGTGCAAGGATCACGTGCCTGATTTTGCTGCTGTTGAGATGTGTGTTTAAGAAATGGAGTGGAATATCTTATATGCTTTGTAGGTAAATAAGCTAAAGACACTACAAAAATTAGCAACACGAGTTCACGATATGAAAGTTATAATTGCTTGCTACGGAAGATGGCTCACCGGTGATAACTTGGTGGCATTGTCAAATAATGAAAGCTAAGGCACTGAAGAGGAGTGTCCTTATTTTGAATCTAGATGCACTTTAAATGATTAACAAATTTTTAGAGAAGTGACTTATAAAACTTCCAGAGTCAAATCATCTTGAAGACATTGGAAGAACTAATGATCTCAAATATTATAAGTATCATAGGATCATCAGTCATCCTATAGAAAGGTGTAAGGTATTCAAGGAACAAGTCATGCAACTTGCAAAGGGAAAGATCACATGAAGTGAAGAAGGCACTGAAGAATCTAATTAATCGTCGGTCAAGATCATATTGGAAATTCTTTAGCAAAAGGGTATCCTAAAATTGGTGTTTAGGGGGCAAAATTTAAAGTCATTGTTATAAATTTCCAAGTCTTAAAAGTAAAAGACTTTTAAGTCAGTAAAATCTCAGACTTTCAAGTCATTGTCACAGACACCTAGTTTACAAAAGAAAGACCTCCAAGTTGCATTCAAATACTCTAAATAACTTAAATCAAGTCTTCCAAATCACCGTTGTAGACTCACAAGTCATCAAAAATAAAGACTTTCAAGCCATCAAAAATAAAGATAATCAAGTTCTCAAAATTCTAGACTTCCAAGTCAAGACTACAATGTCTTTAAGTTCAAGGCTCTCAAATGACCAAGTAGACTATCGAGTCTTCCAAGGTAAAGACTCTAAAGTTTCCAAAGCTCAAGGCTATCAAGTCATCGAAAGTCTCAGACCTCCAAATCTTCAAAACTAAAGACTCCCAAGTCATTAAAATCAATGACTCCCATGTCCCCCAAGTTAAATACTCTTAACTCACCAAAGTTAAAAGACTATCAAGTCACCAAAGTTAAAGATTCCCAAGTTATTAAAGTTAAAGACTAAGTCTTTCAAGTAAAAAAAACTCCCAAGTAATCAAAGCTAAAGACTCCCAAGTCTCTCAAGTCATCGACTAAGTCTCCAAAGTTTAAGACTCATAAGTCATACAAGTTAAAGACTCCCAAGCCATTGAAGTTAAAGACTCCAAAGTCTCCAAAGATCAAGAATCATAAGTCCCTCCCAAATCATTAAAGTTCAAGGATTTCAAGTCATCAATTGAAGTTTCTTAAGAGATTAAAGTTCCAAGACTCCTAAGTCATCAAAGTTATAGACTCCATGTAATCAAAGTTAAAGACTCTCAATTTTTCAAAATTTAAGACTCTCGAGTGATCAAAGTTGCTAACCCTTAAGTCACTAAGTAAGATTTTAAGTCATTTAAGTAGATCTTAAGTTGTCATTAATGCATTACAGGCTCTTATAGTTCCTTCATGTTAGGGACAATTAACATAGACATCCTCATTCTAGTTTATAATAGCGGCAACGGAGCATTCTCCTTCAAATCATCCACCTCCTTCTTTAAGTCAGCATCAACGGCGATATAAGCATCCTTCTTCAAGTTGGCGGCCTCCTGCTTAAGTTGGTGGTAGCAGCAATGGACCATCTTTCTTCAAATCATCCACCTCTTTCTTTGAGTTAGCAACAATAGTGATATGAGCCTCCTCCTTTCGATTGATAGCCTCATTTAAGTTGGAAGCAATGACAAAATGATCCCCCCCTTCATGTATCCTTAAAGTTGGTAACGATAACAACGGCACCATAACCTCCTCTATCAAATTGGCGGCAACGATGAATAGCCTCTTCCTTCTAGTTAGCGGCGATATAGATTTCCTTTAAGTTAGTGGCAATGACGACATAGCCTCTTCCTTTGTGTTGGGGGCAATATATACTTCTTCTAAGTTGTAGCGATGACAACACATTAGTCCTAATTAAATTGGCAAACTTCACTTTCAAATTAAATCATATGACATTCTTATTCAAGTTGATGATGACAACAATATGGCCTATATTTCATATTAGAGAAAGTTACCCATGGTGGACTCATGCGAAAAACCATCTGAGAGCTACAAATTGAAAAAAATTACGTGATGTGAACCCATATGAATAAGCCATCCAAGGGTGAGAAAGCTTCTTACTCTTTATTGCAAATTGTAATGAAAAGTGATATATTTGATCCAATGACTGAAGCAGCCAAAAAAAGAAAGGGCGCAGTATCCCAAAAAACAAAAAAAATGAAAGATGCAACATCGAAAGTAGGAACATAAAATAATATTGTGCAATTGCTTGACATGTATAGAACAGCTTCTTTCAAGTTAGTCTTGATGAAAATCGCCTTTCAAGAATTCGAAGTTAATTTGTTAATGTGCCTAAAAGAGTTAGACATCCAAGGGTTAACCGACAATTGAGTCAAGTTCTCTCAAGGGAAAGTTCACCATTAGAGAATTCAAGGTTAACCCATTGATGGGCCTAGAAGGATTAGCTTAGCTTTAAAAGGTGCGAGGTGCATTGAGGCACAAAGGGTCCTACAGCGTGACGCGCAAGGCAAAGGCACATGCATCATGGACGCGAGGTGCACTTTTACGCTAAAATGCTTCCAGATCAATCCAAAGCACAATTTTGACTAATAAGCCAAATAATAACGTCAAAGAAGTGATTAGACAACAATAAAAGTTCAGAAAATACCGCAAATAGTGTTAAGGACATGATAATACCACATCAGAGTGCCGAAAAGCACACATATAAGCCAGTACAAGTCTAGAAATATCAAATCAAGCATATCATGGATGAACAACAAAGGAAATATATAACACAAAGCAAAATAGTCTTTAAATCACCCAAAAGATCAACTAAATGTCATCCTCATCATCATCCAGCACCACGTGCTCAAGCTCAACATCATCACCCAACACCTCATCTTCATTTCCAGTGTCCTCTTTCTCTTCTTCCTCATCCTCTTCATATTCCTCTTCCTCGTCCTCATTAATCAATTGAACTCGAGCTCAGCAAGATTTAGAATGGAGGCAGAGGATTTTCCTTTGTCCTTTGCCGAAGCCTTAAGAGATTGTAGTGCTTTTTGATCCCCTACTTCTAGTCCCATAGTGAGGCTCATTTGCCGCACAAGCTTTGGCAACAACAGCCCATGTCGAAGTGTCATCCTCAAAAACGAGGCCATCCTCATCCAAATCTCCTCCTAATCTTCCAAGTAACCACTCATTACTTTCATCAATCACCTTGAGAAGGATGGGATCCCTAGAGATGGTCTCTTCACATCTTCCTTCAAAGCATGATCCGATTTGATAAAAACCAAATCATTCAATTGAGATTGTGCTAATCTATTCCTCTTCTTGGTGTAAAGCTATAAATAAGTAGACTTCATTAATTTCTAAAAAGCTAAAAATTATTTGATGGCAAAGAATAATAACATTTTGGTTGTTACAACTTACATGTTAGAAAACACCTCAATTCATCTCACATCTAGTTGCACTAAAAGTGAGGCTAAGGACTCTTATCGCAAACTTTTTCAAGTCAGGTGCTGAGGATTCACATGAACTCCACCACTTAGCTATTAAAAACTAAAAAAGAAAACAATTTATGAGTATTTATGTTTTAAAAAAGAGTAAACCTAAATTTGATATTGTATTAAATATTCTTATAGTAGGTAGAGTCTTCCTTTGCCTTACAGCTATGTTGATTCCAAAGAGACCTTATGCATTCTGTATAAATTCAATTAATCGAGAATCTTGTCTTGGGTCTCTAATTCCATAGCCAACCTCAAAATGCAATCATACAAACCCTTCATCACTTCACTAAAATCTTCAATAGTTGGGTTTGAATAATAGATTTTGGGATTTAGAAAATGTCCAGCTGCATGCAAAGGTTGATGAAGTTGGCATTCCCATCTTGCATCAATAAAATGCCAACCTATAATGCTCTTCCTTGTGTCCAAAGCTAGTAGCAATAGCCTCTTTAGCTCTATCCATGGCCTCATAAATATACCCATAAGAGGGTATTTATCTGCATCTACCGCTCGAAGAACCTTATCAACAGGGTCGGTCAATTTACGATCATAGAGAACATTCTTCCAATAGCTTTCTTGTAAGAGATAGGATGCCATCTTCTTTCCCTCGGAGTCCTTTGACCATTTGCTATCATTCCACTCTTGAGAAGTCACCATATTTCTCAAATTGCTCTTTTGTTTGTGAATGGAGTAAAGATTGATGAAGGATGTAGCAAATCTGGTGACCGCGGGTCTATGCAAGTTCCTTTGACCGGTGAATCTCCTTATCATATTTATTAAGGCAACCAACCTATGTATATAAGCATTGGTGCCCATATATTTCTTTAGAGTAATCTTGAACTTTGGAATGTTCTTTCCAATATCTTCTAAGATGAGATCAAGACAATGAGCGGCACATGGAGTACAATAGAGATGTGGTCTCTGAGCCATTAGTCGTTTTCCGACAATCATTTTTTCTAAGAATGAAATTAGAATTTAAAAGTTACAAATATGATACATAATTACATTGGCACCATTCAAGAATAAGATAAAAAATTAGTATTATAAGTTTCTTACCGGCTTGCACGAAACTAGATACATTGTCAGTCATAATTTGGACCACATTCTCCTCTCCAACTTTTTCTACCATATCATCAAGAATCTTAAACAACAAAGTTAGCATCCTTTATAAATTCAGAAACATCCATCAATCTAATAAAGAACGAACCTTTGAAGAGTTGACAAGGAAGTTAACAATATTTTTTTGCACGGTTGTATCACGCAATCATCGGATAAAATTAAACAATCCTTATGTGCCCACTCTTTCTTATGCTCTACCATTGCCTTTTCGGTTGCCTCCACTTCTTTCTTGAGCAAAGGAACTCTTAGCTCATACATTAAAGGAGGTTTCAATCCGAGACCAAATTGACCAATTAATTCATACATAATAGCAAAACTTTCTAATGTGGCTATAGGAAAAGCAATTTCAGCATCATAAAACCACCTAGCAATGTCTGCAAAAACCCTCTCACTTAGTTCCCTTCTACACAATTCATTTATTGCTTTTTGCCTCCCTTGCTCCTTTCTAGCTTTGACAATATTTGCAGGATTAGGAGGAAAGAACACATCTAAAAGGCCTTTTTGTCTTGGCTTCTTAGACGGCATGCTACTACTTCCCTTGTAGCCACCACTTGAAAATTTTTCACCTTTTAAATTCATTTTAACACAATCATCATCATCATCGTCATATTTCTCACCCATGTAATGTTGATGAATGTGACTCGACATATTATATGTCTTTTTGGTGGTCTTTTTTCACTCCATGTAATCTTAAATTTCTTTTCTAACATGCCTGGGGAATTTTTGACAACCTAGGTGTTCAATGACCACCGACTAGGTATTGTTTAAGTCAAAAAATGCCTCTCATGGTCCTCACCCCACAAAAGTTGCAATACCAAATGTTTCTATTGTTTGGATCCACCTTTTCATAGTTCCTTGCAGGTCTAAAGACTTTGAAGAGTCCAAAGGATTACCGGGTAGGTTAGAATCTTCCATTTCAATTCAACATTCATCAACCAACTACCAATTGAAGTGTCACAAGATGACAACACTCACTAATTAAATATGTCAACCAAAACAAAACAAAATTTAAAGTAATTAGCAATTCATCAATCATTGTAATAGAACAAGTAGACAACAATCAACTTATCAACATGAAACTAAAAAAAAGCCATGAAATCAACTTCTCTATGCATATCGACTTATGCCCCCCCAAAAAACGAAACATCTTAACAGCAAGTCTAGCAACGTGCATAGAGAGAGAGAGAGAGAGAGAGAGAGAGAGAGAGAGAGAGAGATGGTTGAACACCACCACCTTGGCCAATATACATGGCTGAATAAGAGGAAAAAGAGGAGTAGAGGGAAGAACAGCAGCAAAGAGGCCAAAAGGCATCCAAAAGCCACAGAAAGGGCCGAAATCACAAAAGAAGTAGGGGGGAAAAATTCGAAGCAGAGAAGGGCCGAAATGGAGATTTCTACCTGCAGGTTATCTCGCCTTCCGGGTTTTCTTCGAAGGGTTGAAGCACGAGCAAAGGTGCAAGGGTTTTCTTCAAGCGGCTGGAGAAGATAAGTCAGATTTCTTGTTTTTTCAATTTTCTTTTTTTACTCAACGGCTCATTTAAGATCAACAAAGTGCGCCTTTTTGTTGCCTCGCGCCTCGGCTTGAGGCGCACTAAAGCCCATGCTTTGCCACGCTTTACGAAGTCACCTCTTCTCACTGCCCCCTGAAGCAACATGATCCTTGCCTCGTGCCTCACTGCACCTTTGGCGCTCTTTTTTAAACTAAGAAGGTTAGGCATTCAAAGGTTAACCGATTATCAAGTTCAATTCAATTAATGTTCATGAAAATTTGTCCTTGGAGAATTCAAGGTTATCTTGTTGGTGTACCCTGAAGAGTAAAACATTCAAAAGTTAACCAATAATCAAGTCAAGTTCACCTTCAGGGAAATTCACCTTAAGAAAACTCGAAGTTAACCCCTTGAGGTACTAAGAATTATTCAAAGGTTAACTGATAATTAAATTAAGTTTTCCTTTAAAGAAGTTGCTTTAGGAGAATTCACTGTTAACCCTTTAATGTAACCTGAAGGGTAAAACATTCAAAGTTAAAAATAATCAACTCGATATTAGCTTCAAAAGAAGTTCGCCTTAAGTGAATTCAAGGTCACTCCATTGATGCATCTAGAAAAGTTAGACATTCAAAGGTTAACTGACAATTAAACCAAGTTCACCTCGGGCAAAATTCATCTTTAGAAAATTCAAGATCAACCTGTTGATGTACCCAAGTGGATGGGACATTCAAACGTCAATCAAAGGTTAAGTCAATTGTATCTTCAAAGAGAATCCAAAAAAGCAAGAGATTAAAGGATTATTAATTAGTGATGTGCTCCTTCCTAAAAATCTTGATCCAAAGATTGGAGTCTTGCTTAATCTCAAAGTCAGACCTGCCCCTTCCTCCCCCCCCCCCAAAAAAAGGGCATGCTAAAGGAAAGATTATGGCCAAAACAATTAAAAAGGAAGACATTCTGGAGAAAAAAAAGGATTTTTTGATTTCAAAGGAGAAGAAGCTACTCCGGGCAAATTGATTTAAAGAAAAATTGCTCTTTAGTTTTAGTGTCAAAGAATGCTCGCAATGAGGCATCTCTCTGGTATAGATGGCAAGCCAAGGGTAAGTTTATCATTGGGTGTATAGATGACAAGCCGCTAGCAACTGCGAATCAAATTTTGCTCCCGGGAAAAGTTCAATTGTGATAGAGTTTTATTAGTATTGGACCAACACTATGGGGCAATTATGCTTAAATTGGATGAAATGCTATGCAACAAGAGGCGTTGCCAACTGAGCTCCATTTCCTTTCACCAAAAAAAGAAAAAAAGGAAAAAGAGCTAGATCTTAATTCCTAAGAGGAGCAAACGCGATTTGTGAAAGTGTTGGAAAGCAATATTACTCCAAGCAGTCATCTTGATGTTGAGTACAGGGAAGTTCCTAAATCCTTATTGTGATGTGGGATCTATATTGAAGACGTTAATTAAGCTTTCTCATTTTGGGCACCTCACTCATCAGTTTTAGAGAAGTTTTGGAGAAGTGTTACAATGTCTCACATCTAGCCAATATTAAAGTAAAGGCAAGCTAAGGTATTGTATCACGTCTCAATTCATGAACAAAGGCAATGACTTTATGAGGGTGATTCAAAGTGGTGAAGCAAGTCAATATCCTAGCCACCCTCTTGTTATTTATTGTTGGTGGTTCAAGGAGGTCATCCTCCTAGGGTTCTTAAGAAGCAAAAGCGATGGAAATTTGATCACCTCACAAGCTTCATACATTAAATCTGCCCAATATGTTCAAAATTTGGTTCGATAAATTCGAAAGCCTAAATTTAATCTTCTTAATTATTGTATTAAGTTTATGTTTTGGAATGATATTTGATAAAGTAAATTGTGATGCTAAAAAAATAGCTTCCAAGCACATTTGCATGCTTAAGTGAGATGTAATCAAGCTAGATGACTCATCAATTCTTGTTAATTAATGCACAATTGTGTCAAAAGCATCGACCTAGGTAACATAGCAAAGTCAAGTCGCAAACATGCAACAACTTAATTGCAAGTTCAAGACTCGACCACATCTAACAGTCCAAGGTCGTGGATGTAACTGATTCTCAAAGGCGCAATTTGGTAGGCACAAAAAATTTAATAATATGTGTGTGTCACGCTGAAAAATAAATATGAATTAATTATTAGATAAGCCTATTTAATTAATCTATCTTATTCAAATAAATTGGGCCAAATCGACTTCTAACCCAGTCAACAGTCAAAGTGACTACTAAGCCACCGGTTAGATGGATAGTTAGGTCAAAGACCTAGTCAATGGCCCAAGAAGACAAATAAGTCACAAACAATAGTACGAGGTGGGTGATTCTTTTACCATAAATAGAACATTACTCCTTCCTTCTCAGGGGCCGAAAACTCAATCATCCCCAAGGCATTTTGAAGAGTTAAGCTCTCGAGCACTCTTTCTTTAGAAGAAGACAAGAAGCACCTCAAGCACATGTTGTCTACTTTTAAAGGTAAAAGAAAACTCATCTTAATTAGATTAAGCTTGTTAGGCCTTGTCTCAACATCAAATTTATTCAAATTCATTCAAAGGAAGTCAAATGAGTCAGCTTGATTGATATTCAAGCTAATCGGCCTGCTCTCAAGTACAAATTGAAGATCAAATCAGAGAAATTATTATTTGTTCATCCTTTAACAAATACACAGAGATTATACCCATTTTCTAAAACTAATACAAAATCAAATTGTTTAGACTCGAAATTTGTGTTTACACTCACCAAGTGGAGAGCCTCCCTAATCTCACAGCCCAAGAGCTCTATGATTTGTGCAGAAACTCCTGACACCAACTCTCGTGTCTATCTCTTAGATTGTTTCTTATATCTAATAAAGCGACAAGTTAGAGGCTCCAAGGTTTAGGTAGAAATCATAATTATGCGCTTATGGCATTTTGGCATGTTATGTGATAAAATGCCTAAAACCAACATTTCCCGCTCACATCATAAGGGAGTGCTTATTTTCCGCTAAAAGAAACCTATTTTGTTTATTGTTCCTACACGTTCTTCATACTGAGTGAATAGGTCATGCGACCAACATACTTTTGAGAGTTTTATGCTCTACATCTATTAGGAATATATAGCCCCTAGTCAAGAACCACACGCGAATAGTTAGAAGCATGTAAGCACCTTAGATGATTTCAATCTTATTAAGATGTCTCACTTTGATCTCCTTAAATCATCATATTTCATCTTCACAATTATGACATGCATGTCATTATTGGAGCACGGGTGAATAGAAACTAATGAGGTTCCACGAATGATCTTCTCTTCTCACAAGACTCCTGACCAAATCCAACTCGTTCTTCTAGATATGTTCTATCAAACCGAATCATTAAGTGTACTTTGGCAACACAATAAGATAATGAGCATTAAATCGAGTCTTGTGCCACTAATTGGAGTCATGAGGGCACAAATATAATGCCATAACCTTATGGAGTCTCACATAACTATAAGTTGAAATCTAACTTATATTAACTCTATTAGTTGTCTCTTGCACATAGGATATGAAAACATGTGCTACAATATTTCTCCTTTTCCTTGGAGTGTATGTCTTTTGGTTCTTTATCAAATTATTATACTGATGATATTTAGGCACCTTATTGTCCAACCTGAGTTCCCAAAACTACTCAATAACTTGAACTCACATGTGGCATCTTTAAACTAGACTAGGTAAAATTCATTTTTACTCAAATATTATAATGACCTTTCTGTCATTCTCAAGGTGACATTTATGATTTCAAGTTGACTAGTTCTCACATTATGCTTATGATAATTTTATTAAAAATCTTGTCTCATCCCACATTAATACTGTTATTAATGGAGGTGATTACCCCATTTGAGAGACGCTAATCTCACATCTACCGAACATAGCTTTCACATCAAGATTACACAACAAGAATCCATGAATAAGAATGTTAATTCAAAAATTCTACCAACAATTGTTTGCTGAACAACTCATCTAAATTTCGTAATATTAGACAATCATTTATGAACATCAGGAATATGATTGAGGAACAACATGCCAAAGTATGTTAACTATCTCTTAAGTCCTTATGTGCCAACAAGCACATCACCTTGCCAAGGTTTAGCTCAATGTCTTTGCAACCATATCTTTTGTAGGAAAATATTTTATGTTCGCTCTCTTTGTGTGTTACCATGTTATTCACAAAATTAAACATCATGTCCCATCAGTTTGGTCTTACAATGATACTAAGGTTCTTAGTACATGCGATCACAACTTATCACAGCAAGTAATTATTAGATAACACTATTTGGTTCACTAACCAAATAATCTAAGTACCTCATCAACCAAACAAACTCTTGTACCTTTAAAGTGAGTGTCATAAACTCATCCTATGTGTAAACAAGGTAACATATGGCCTGTTCTTACCACTTAAGCAACATTGCTAAGATAGGAAGACATATGTAGAGATTGATTTTTCATCTAAACCTCCCACAGTCAACAATAGTCCCCTTTTGGTGTAAGTTGTTGCCTATGTACCTAAAGCATAAAGCGCACAATCAAAGGTTTCTTTTAGATAGCTCATGACTTAACTGCCTGCTATTGTACTAGTCTCTAGTCCAATTGACATTTATTTAAAGATACCAAATCTAGTATGCACCATATCATGCGTTAGACTTCTTGTGCCCACTCTTGCCAAAGCAAGTTTTGCTCATTGGTCATTTTCGGGTAGAGTGTGGACACATTTTAGTACGAGGCCTCACCTTGTTTATGTGAGTACTAACAGGGTTATGGTTGTGCACATTAGGTTATCAAAGACCTTTTGATGTCATTCTCTTTTTTTTGTTAAAAAAAAAGAATAACCCCTTGAATATTCTCTTGAAAACTTTTTCCAAGAGCATATGCTACTTTACGCATATTAATCATCTCAAAGTTAGATGATGATAAGGCTTTTTACCCGACTTAGTAACTCTACAGTATTTCTAGCTATTAAAAAATCATCTATGTATAATGACTTGGCTACAAACTTTACCTTTGACCTTTCTGGTGTAATCACAATGATCTTCATCATTCATAGTGATCTTATTCTACTAGGGAATCATGCAATCAAGTACCCTTGGGCCTTAGAAAACTAGATGGCTATGAACATTCTCAAAATACCACATTTAAATCCAAACCAACACCTCAAGCCCTATGCAAGCTTAGGGCGGCTTTTTTTTGTTGGGGTGTTGGGGGGGTTTTGACCTACTACCATATAGATAAAGAAGTGGAAGGATAATGTAATGAGGTCTGTTGCTTTAGTCTGTTGTAGTCCAATATGAGACGCTGGCCCACTTTCCAGTTGCACTGGAAATGGAGGTCAACACTTTACCCACCTTATTTTCTGTGATATCCACAAGCCAATATCTTTAAAAACTTGCAATTCCTCTCATGCCTAATACCATACACACTGGGCTTGGCTGCAAAGGTCATTTGTGCAATTGTCTGGCTCACCGTCTCTATTGTGTACCTGCATATCCCCATACTGATCCAAATCCTATTACTAAACCGACAGTGAAAAAGTAATTGATCATGTGATTCATCATACATAGACAACGCACAGGGGTCAACCATCATCTTATTGAATCTACACACTTATCCTTAGTATAAGTCTACCTAGGACGCTTCTCTGCCAGCAAAGAGAATTCTGGGATCAAATGTCTACTAGTCTACTACAAATAATAGTTGCCATAGAAAATGGATATAATTGGCCCTGCAACCATTTGCGATCACTACCTATAGTGTTCGAGCCATCGTATCTAGGGAGCTATTTGCATCCGATAAACTGCTGCACTTTTCTTAAATTCAAAAGTTCCCTCTAGTACCAAACAACAACACCACCACAATCAGTTGCCCAGAGATCTCTACCCTAAGGTATCTCTTATCTATTCACGTGACTCGTAAACAATTTTTATCCAATGCAATACTCCACAAGTGCTTCGCAATATTTTTTTGTTCCATTGTGAAGTCATAATTTATGCCTTTTTTTAATAATTAATTTAATTATATTTTATATATTATTTTGTCTAATTTACTTTATTTTATATATTTTTAAGTTAAGCATTAATACAGAAAGAGGAGAAGAGAAGATGTCAAAGTTCGGGTTTTATTTACTGAAGGATTTTACAAGCGAATTCATCAAATCGATCCAAAAAAATAATGATTTATGAAAAAATATTATTTTTATAATAATTTATTTGGGCTAATGTTACAAGATTACTACTCCTAATTAAAGCGGAATTAGAAGACTTAGAGAAAAAGAGATCCTCCAAGAAGGAAACTATAGCAAAGTTATGCTATAAATACTCCTAAGCCCATTCGCCTCTTCTCACACGCCTACCATCTCCATAATCAGCCTCCACATCATTAACTACCCTAATCACCCCCAAATCTCCAATATTTTTTATGCCTAACCTCACCACCATCATCACACCATAAAAAAGCACTCCCCTCATCTCACATAGGGAGCCTGATCACCATTCATAACTTCATCACCCATCAACGAACATCAGCATCACCTACGCATGCACCATGTCCATTCATCAGAAGAACCATCATCATCGATCATCATCATCATTCCATTGATTATCAAGCCAAGTAACATTGTTCCTTTGCTATTTTTTATATTTTTTAAAATTTTTAGTTTAGTTTAGTGTTAAAGATGAATTCTTTTGATAATTTGTGTAATTTAATTTCTAATAAGTGAGTAATTTTCTTGTACCTAGTATAATCTATTTGAAACCATACTAAATTAATTATTTTGAAATAAGTTTTATGCTTTATTGTCTAATTGATTTTTATTCCATGATTCTATAATGATTAGTATTTATTGTTTATGATATTCGTGTTAGATTAATTAGAAGGCATGCTAATGAGTTTAATACGAATTTATATGATAGTTTAAAAGGCTTTAGTACATAAAAGTTATAGTCTTTTAGGCATAAGTATCATCCTAATGGATCATGGATGGGTCAAACCCATCTCTTTTAATTAGATAATCATTATAGATCTTTGTTAAATTAATTTGCTGGTAAATTGATTACAAGGCATTAGATGATGTTTTTCTAATGGTTAATACTCTAGTTTGATTAAATTCTTACACTGGTATTAGGGTTATCAAAACTAGTGGAGTTTATATTAGGGCTGAACCTAAATAAACTATAGTATAAGGAAAAACGGGGATGATCTCCTGGTGGGTATCTTCTACAGTCTAACTCATAGATAAATTGATTTGTTTGTTGATGATAGATATTAATGTGTATGTTGGATATAGATTATGCTAAGTATTTTTTATAAATTTGGTATCTTTAATAATTATTTGTTGCTTTTTAGTTAATTTCTTTAGTTTGTGAGTTTTAATTCTTAAATTTATAGTTCTTAATATTAATTTTGTTTATCTCTCAAAGGAGTAGTATTTTAGAAATGTCTTAATAATTTTAGATCAGTTATATTTTGATTTTTAGTGTGTTTTAATTTTCAGATTTATTTTCTATTCTATTTTACTATTATTTACCAGTTGATTAGAAATTAGGTTAAAAATTGTTTCTTTTGTGTTTCTTCATGTTTTAATCTAGTCTAGGGTTTAGGATGTATTCTAATTTTTTGCTATTTAATTTTGAAATTTTTGGAAATTATTTGATAATTTTTCAAAATTATTTCCTGAATAGAATACGTGCAGGTTTTTACTTTAATAAATCTAAAAATTACATTTTTAATTTTTATTTTTAGTTTTTAGGGTTTTATTAAGTTCATAATGTTATATTATACAATCAGGGTAAATTTATTATTCATTTTTGTATTTAATTAAGTGTAGTTTATTACTTTTTAATTTCAGATATTATTTTCTGTTTTAATTTTCTGATTTTATCTTCTGTTTTATTTTTCTAAAATTAATTAAATATCATTCTGAGAATATAAATTTATGAATTTTTAGAATGTTAATTGATATTATTTTCATTGAATTTTTATATTAATTTTCTATTTGTTACTTCCTGTTTTAATTTTTAGTTAGGTTAGGTATTTACTATTTTTATTTCTAGAATCAGCCTTAGAATATTTACTGGTATCAGCAAATAATTTTCCAGATTTTTACTTGTTTGATTTGATTTGACTTAGCAATTTAAAGTAGTAAAATATATTGGAGTAGTAAATTTAATTAGATTTAAACTGGCTTACTATCATAATCTTTCATCGTGGGATCGATCCCTACTTTCCTATGCTATAAATTTTATTTATAAATCAAAGTAGTGGCTTAATGTGTAACTCTGCGACAAGCCCTACAAATTTTAGTATCGTTGCCGGGAAAAGAAAATAAAATTGTTAGTTTGCTTCTATTTAATTTTACTACTTTTATTGTTTTGTTTTAACTCTAGTATTTTATTTTTACAGTTTGTTTTAGTTTATGAGATTAAGGAGTTGTTACATGATCGAAAAGAAAAAGGAGCATACGTTTGAGGTGTCTGAAAGTAAAGTGATTCTGAATCTGTAAGCTCTAAATCGGTAAGTTGTGAATATATTAAAGTTGAGATGGCTACTTTACGTAAACTTGCTACAACTAATTTGGAAACACAACCTCTGTCTATTACTTATCCTGTATTAGACCTACTACTTAAGCTCAACTCTGGATTTTTAAACTTACTGCCTAAGTTTCATAGATTGCTTGGTGAGAATCCATATCGCCATATTAATTAGTTCATTATTACTTGTTTGACCATGCAACCTGAGGGTATCACCCTAGCCCAAATTAGGTTGAGGGCCTTTCCTTTCTCACTTTAGGATAGAGCTAAAGATTGGCTATATAACTTGCCCCCTGCAATATTCACTACATGGACTCAAGTTCATAAAGCATTTTTAAAGCAATATTTTCCCACATCTAGAATTGGATCTATTAGAAAAGAAATATATAGAATTAAACAAATGAACGGGGAAACTTTCCATGAGTATTGGGGATGTTTTAATAAATTATGTGCTAGTTGTCCCTAAAATCAAATTTTTGAACAATTATTGATTCAATATTTCTATGAAAGTTTATTACCTATAGATAGAAATATGGTGGATACTACTAGTGGGGGGCTTTGGCTAATAAGATTCCAGTTTAAGTTAGGGAATTGTTTAATATCATGGTGCAAAACACTCAATAATTTAGAACTAGGGAACCCCAGTTTAGGAAGGTCAATGAGCTTAGTCTAGGTCCATCTGTAGAGATCCCGTTGTCTCAGATCACTACTATGCTGAACAAACTCATCACTGGAGGAGTTAAAAAAGCAGTGGTGTATGGTATTTACTGTTTAGAGGGACATGCTCCTAATCCTTGCCCTACATTTCAACGGGATGATGTGAATGCTATGTTCTCTAACCAAGGCCAAAAGAAGTATGACCCATACTCCAACACTTATAATGAAGGATGGAGAGACTTCCCTAACCTTAGGTATCGACCTGGGAATAACCCTCCAGGTTTTGACCAATCATCACGTCAACCATCTGCTTAGGATAGAATAAATTTCCTTTTAAAGTAAGTTATAAAAAAGATGGATGATCAAAAAAAGGACATCAACACTAGGTTTCAGAACATAGAGATGACTCTTAAACAGGTCCAGGAGAGACACACTGCTGCTGATACCATAGTTAGCAACCTCCAGGCTCAAATACACCATAGGTTGCTATCTTAACCATTCCAGGACTCGAAGGAAAATGTGAGCGCCATGACACTTAGGAGATGGAAAGATTTGAAGGATGCACCTAGGAAGAATAGAAAGGTAGAGCATGAAATAGAGGTCAACAAACCTGAACCTAACCAAGATTAAGATACCACCTCTAATGTTAAGGAAGTAGTTGAGGATAAGAAGGAACCTTACAAGCCATTACCATCTTTTCTTAGTAGACTGAGAGAGAAAACCCCTAAGGTAGGTGAGGTAAACCATGAAATCTTAGACACATTTAGGAAGGTAGAGATCAAAATTCCTCTCCTAGATGCCACAAATCAGGTGCCTCGTTATGCCAAGTTTCTTAAAGAGCTTTGTACTGCAATACGTAAACTGAAAGGGAACGAAAAATTAAGTGGGCGAAAACATGTCTGTGTTTTCCAAAAAAACCTTCCCCCTAAATGTAAGGACCCAAGTGTATTCTCTGTTCCTTGTAAAATTGGAAACCTCTCCTTCGATAGAGCTATACTTGATTTAGGAGTTTCCATCAATGTGATGCCTAGGTCCGCTTATGATAAACTATACTTAGGAGAGTTAAAGAAAACTGATTTAATCATTCAATTAGCTGATAGGAGAAATGCATACCCAGATGAAGTTTTAGAAGATGTCTTAGTCCAAGTCAATGAGTTTATTTTTACTGCTGATTTTTATGTATTGGACATGGATGATGCATGCCATGATGTTCCCATATTGCTTGGTAGACTATTTCTTAAAACATCTAGGACAAAAATGGATGTACATGCAGGAACACGGAGCATGGAATTTGATGGTGAAATTATTAAGTTCAATACTTTTGATGTTATGAGATTTCCTGCTGATGTGAACTGTCTGTGTGCACTTGATGTGACTGATGAATTGTCCCAAGATGTTTATGCATTATATCATGAGGATGAATTAGTAATAGTACTTACTCAAGGTTTAGATCAGTTTGTGTTACAAACTGTGCCTTACCATATTAATAATGAGTTAGTGGGCGGCATAGAGTCTTTGTTGCAATTGCATGTAGTTAACAGACCTAGGAAGCTAAAATTGCCTAAAAGTCACATGAACATGTTACCCTTTCGCATTTCACCCCCTAAGCTAGAACTAAAACCATTATCTAAAAATCTTAAGTATGCTTATTTAGGGGATGATGAGACCTTACCTATTATAATCTCTAATGCACTTACATCTGAACAAGAGGATAAACTTATTAGGGTGCTTAGAGAATATAGTGAAGCGTTAGGGTAGACTTTAGCAGACCTTAAAGGACTTATCCCTACATTATGTTCACATAAAAATAACATTAGAATCAGATGCTACGCCTAAGAGAGACCCTCAGCAAAGACTAAATCCACTGTGATGGAGGTAGTTCAAAAAAAAAAAAAAAAACTCTTAAATGGTTAGATATATTGGAGTGATCTACCTCATAGCTGATTCGAAGTGGGTTAGTCCTATCCATGTGGTTTCTAAAAAGGGGGGAACGGCAGTAGTGCAGAATAAGGAAAGTAAGTTAATACCTATTAGAGTCCAGAGTGGTTAGAGAATGTACATTGACTATAGAAAGCTTAACAAGGCCATAAAGAAGCTCCATTTTCCATTGCCCTTTATTGAGTAGATGTTAGAGAGATTAACTGGAAGGTCACACTATTGCTTTCTTGCTGGATATACAGGTTATATTCAGGTCCCTCTGGTTCCTGAGGATCAGGAAAGACCACTTTTACTTGTCCTTTTGGTACCTATGCTTTTAGAAGGATGTTGTTTGGTCTATGTAATGCTCTTGCTACATTTCAAAGGCATATGATGAGTATTTTTTTCTGATTTTACCACCAAAATATGGAAGTTTTCATGGATGATTTTACTGTACATGGTGATTCATTTAATGAGTGCGTGCATCATCTTATGTTAGTACTTAAGCATTGCATTGAGACTAATTTGGTGCTTAACTTTGAAAAGTATCATTTCATGGTGGAACATGGAGTAGTACTAAGACATGTAGTGTCATCTAAGGGATTAGAGGTTGATAAGGCTAAAATAGACATGCCTTATCCCAAGTGTGTCAGGAGGTGAGGTCATTTTTAGGTCATGTTGGACTTTATAGGAGATTTATCAAGGATTTTTTTAAGATTGCCTTTCCTTTATGTGCTTTACTTGCAAAATATGCTTTATTTGATTTTAATGAGGACTATAGGAGAGCTTTTGACCAATTAAAGTTGAAATTGACCACCACTATTATAGTACAGCCCCCTAACTAGGCCATGCCTTTTGAACTGATGTGTGATGATAGTGATAAGGCAATAGGGGCAATCTTAGGTCAAAGAATAGGGAAGCTACCCCATGTGATCTATTATACTTCCAGAATTCTAGACCTGGCATAGTGTAATTGAACTACTACAGGAAATGTATGCTGTTGTTTTTGCTCTAGAAAAGTTTCATCCTTATCTGTTGAGTGTTAAAGTTACTGCTTATACTAATCATTCTGCTATCAAACATCTCTTAAGTAAGAATAACTCAAAACTAAGATTGATTAGATGGGTCTCACTACTATAAGAATTTCAATTAGAAATTAGAGATAAGCCAAAAGCTGAAAATTTAGTGGCTGATCATCTAAGTAGGCTAGACAATGAGGAGAGTGCGAATCCATTGAGTGATTGTTTCCCTGATGAGATGTTATACGCTATCATTGATAGGCTGCCTAAGTATGCCGATATGATTAATTATATAGTAACTAAAACCTTTCCTGTAGACGTGTCTAGAACCCAAAAGGAAAAAATAAGAGCTCAATCTAAATATTATGTTTAGGATGAGCCATATTTATGAAAATTTTGTGGAGATCAGATAATAAGGCGTTGTGTAGATGACAGTGAATTTCATTCAATTTTAACTTTTTGTCACTCTTTTGAAAGTGGGGGATATTTTGGATGCAAAAGAACGGCACACAAAGTTCTTGAATGTGGATTTTATTAGCCTACTATTTTTAAGGATACCTATGAATTTTGTAAAAGATGTGAAGCATGCCAGAAGACAGGTAATCTATCTAGAAGCATGCCAAAAGGTCCCATAAAATCAACACGAAGACAGGTAATCTATCTAGAAGAAATCAAATGCCTCTGCATAATGTGTATGTCTATGGGATCTTTGATGTATGGGGTTGATTTTATGAGACCTTTTTCCCCTTCTTTTAGTTTACTTACATTCTTATGCTTGTTGACTATGTATCTAAGTGGATTGAAGTTGTAGCTACTAAAGCTAATGATGCTAAAACTGTGGTGAAACATCTCATTCTGCATAGATATGGAGTTCCTAAGGCAATCATTAGTGATAGGGGAACACATTTTTATAATACAACCGTAGGTGCCTTATTAGCCAAATATCATGTCACTCATAAGGTGTCCACTGGTTATCATCCCCAAACAAATGGGCAAGCAGAAATCTCCAATAAAGAGATTAAGGGCATATTAGAAAAGGTTGTTAGACTAGATAAGAAAGATTGGAATCTTAGGTTAGATGAAGCTCTCGGGGCCTATAGGACTACATGTAAGACACCTATAGGTATGTCATCTTATAGGTTAGTTTTTGGTAAAGCATGTCATCTCCCTGTAGAACTAGAGCTGAAATCATATTGGGCTGTAAAGCAGTGCACTCTAGACTATGATCTAGTAGGGAAGGAGCGCAAGTTGCAATTGCAGGAATTAGAAGAGATTTGCCTGGAAACCTATGACAATTCAGTGATCTACAAATGTAAAGCCAAAACTTTTCATGATGCTAAGCTTAGTAAGAAAGAATTTCAGGTGAAAGAAAAAGTGTTGTTATTCAATTCAAAATTAAAACTCTTTCCTGGTAAGTTGAACTCTAGATGGCTAGGACCTTTTATGGTAGTAAAGACTTACCCACTTGGTGTAGTTGAGATTAAATCCTTTGCTACTAAAAAAATTTTTAAGGTAAATGGTAACAGGTTAAAGCACTTCTATGAAGGAGATCAAGTATGCCTAGTGGAGGAGATCTAACTAGGGGATCTATGAGCTCATTTGCATTAAGCCAACAATAATAAACCCAACATTTTCAGGGAAGTATACATTCAATTTTACTATTGTCTTCATTATTTCTATCTTTTTGCATACATTAAGGATAACATGTGAATTAAGTGTGGGGGTGCATCCTGCATTTAGTTCCTATAGTATTCATTCTTGACAAAAAAAAGAAAAAAATTATGATTTTCTTACAAATAATGCATGAATATGAGTTTATGCTAGGCTTTCTTGCCTAAAATTTTTTGCTTAGTTATTTTTAATTTATTCTTCTATGAGTGAAGACTTCTGAGTATGCTAACTGTCTGATAAGTGCTTACTGTATATATCATTTTAGGGTCATTTTGCTCCATTTTTAGGAAAAATTATGTGCTTTATGTTATAGTTTATACTCTTTTTCCCGTTTTATACTTGGGTATGGTTGTTCGATGTGTTTTGCAGAATTTTAGATCATTTTACCTTGGTTTTGACCTTTTTTTGGATGTATTTTGGCTCAACACAGATGCCCCTAAGTTGCTATGCTCGTGGAGGAGAGGAAGAATAGAAGAACGACGAGTCAGCCAGCACCACAGTCTACCTGTGGTAGATGCCACGGTCCGTGGTGGAAGCATAACTACTAATCTCTTCGCTTTCCCTCACTGTGTGGCTGAGGTTGATTGGGTTGTCCTATAAATAGGGCCATTTCTATAGTAGAAAGAGGAGCGCACCATCATATTCCTTTCATTTCCTCTCTTCAAGTAGATTAGGATTTTAGACTAGAGTGAGAGAGAGCAACTAGAATAAGAAGATTCGCGAGGAAGTGGGATCAGGTTCTGCAATCGAAAGATTCAAGCACACATTTTGGTTGAGCAAACTCTTCTTTCTTCTCTTCTCTATTCTTTTAGATTTGTCATTTTAGAGTAGTTAGATGTTTAATTTAATCATGTGTGAATAGTTTAATTTTTGTCTAGGGATTTAGTAATTTATGAAAGTATAGTTGGATTATGTTTTGATCTAAAGAATTTTGCTTATCTTCATGATTTGTTTGATTTCGTTCTATCAAGTGTTATTCATGTTGTCAGTAGATTTTTGGCCAAAGTTTGCTTGCACAATTGAAACAATCGGGTGAAAAACTGAAAGGTGATATTTGATTGTTGGACTACTTAATAAGACCTAACATAACTTCATCTCAAAAGAGATATTTGCATGTTAGGAGGACATAGAAAGTAATCGAAAATGTTTAACTTGGATTAAGGCAAATTAGTTTGAAAGAACAACTTTTACTTAGTTTAAGTAAATTTGGTTGAGTTCGAAAGAATAAACTAAATTTTTGGAGAGATTGTAATTCCTCAAAATTAACCAATTAAAGAAAAGCACATGTTCATCATTTTGATCCAAATAACTTTTATAACTACATAAATTCCTAGGCGTTTTCTTCTTAATTGATTTAAAATTAGTGCATTAAAAGTTGTTAAACTGAAACCCCTTGAATTAGTTATAGTTATTTCCTTATCTTTGTATTTTTATCAATCTAAAGTTTGAATTCGTTTAGCATATCTTGAGGGAACATAGCCCAATAGATCAACCTAGTCTCTGTGGGATCGACCTTGATTAGCTACAACGCCACCGTACGCTTGCGGCCGTGTCATTGTCATTCAGAGAAGTTTGAGTTGATCCTCATATATCTCTTTAATGAGTAACTATCATGATTATTTATCATATTCGATCATATTATATAGTCGTTTCAGAGGTAATAAAATGACCTAATCCATTTCCTAGACTATTGAATTAGTAGAATAACTCATTAAAATTATGAATTTTCTCGTCTTGTTTAAAAAAAAAAAAATTAGATCACCAACATGGGTAGGAATAGGTGGCTCGGCATCTTTTCCCATTAAGTTTAGGTCTCAAGTTGAGCCTTATGTATGGAGTAAGCCATGTTGGGAGAGCCATGCCCCTTTTTGGGCCGATCAATGACTCGTACCAAACTAACGGTCAATAAATAAATAACTAAAATAATGATGAGAATAAATTGTTAACTCCAGCACCTCTATTCAGGTGAGTGTGAGGCATGGAGTATTTAATTTCTAAGACCTTATATGGGCCTCGAATATGTGCGCAATTGGAGTTTGGAAAAAAAAAGGAAGAAGAAGGAAAAAAAAAAAAAGAAGAAGAAAAGGAAAAAAAATGCCAGGCAAGCTTAGAATCAATTTCAATAAGTTATTCCTTCTAGTTCAATTGTGTCTATAGCCATACCGCACTTTAATTTTTCTATCTCAAACCTTCTAGACCTCGTGATCGATATATGCATGCTTAAAAGGGATGGATGGTTATTGTTCTTGTTACTTTATTAAAGAGATGTTGTGAAGTTCATGAAGAAACTCTTTGATGGTAGATTGATGTTTAGTAGTCATTCACTTGTTAGAAAAAAAGATTAATTAATTTTAGATAAAATTGTTTTTAAAGCAAGTCAATGTCTAGTGTAAATATCATACTTGTGCATGACTTTATAAGAAAGAGAGCCAGATTTTAGGTCGAGTCCTAGATTACTTTGTACGAGGACGTCCAAAGTCTAAATGTGGGGGAGTTTGTTAAGTCATAATTTATGCATGTTTTTAATAATTATTTTAATCATATTTTATATATTATTTTATCTAATTTACTTTATTTTATATATTTTTAGGTTAAGTATTAATCAAGAAAGAGGAGAAGACAAGATGTCGAAGTTTGAGCTTTATTTACTGAAGGATTTTACAAGTAAATTCATCAAGTCGATCCAAAAAGAAATGATTTATGGGGAAATATTATTTTTATAATGTTTATTTGGGCTGGAGTTATAAGACTAATACTCCTAATTAAAGAGGAATTAGAAGACTCGGAGAAAGACATCCTACAAGAAAAGGAAACCAAAGCAAATTGATGCTATAAATACTCCTAAGCCCCTTCGCCTCTTCTCACACGCCTACCATCTCCATAATCAGCCTCCACATCATTAACTACCCTAATCACCCCAAAATCTGCACAATTTTTCACGCCTAGCCTCACCATCATCATCACACCCTAAAAAGCACTCCCCTTATCTCACACAAGGAGCCTGATCACCATTCACAACTTCATCACCCATCAACCAACATCAGTATCACCCACGTATGCACCATCTCCATTCATCATAATCATCATCATTGATCATCATCATCATTCCGTTGATTATCAAGCCAAGTAACATTGTTCCTTTGCTATTTTTTTATTTTTTTAATTTTTAGTGTAATTTAGTGTTAAAGATGAATTCTTTGGATGATTTGTATAATTTAATTTCTAATATGAGTGAGTAATTTCTTTGTACTTAGTATAATCTATTCGAAACCATGCTAAATTAATTATTTTAAAATAAATTTTATACTTTATTGTCTAATTAATTTTTATTCCATGATTCTATAATGATTAGTATTTATTGTTTATGATATTCGTGTTAGATTAATTAGAATGCATGTTAATGCGTTTAATACAAATTTATATTATAGTTTAAAAGGCCTTAATATGTGAAAGTTATAGTCTTTTAGACATAAGTATCACCCTAATTGATCATGGATGACTTAAACCCATCTCTTTTAATTAGATAATAATTATAGACATATCTTTGTTAAATCAATTTGCTGGTAAATTGGTTACAAGGTATTAGATGATGCTTTTCTAATGCTTAATGCTAGAGTTTGATTAAATTTTTGCACTGGTGTTAGGGTTATCAAAACTAGCAGGGTTTGTACTAGGGCTAAACCTAAATAAACTATAATATAAGGAAAAACAGGGATGATCCACTGGTGGATGTCTTTTACAGTCTAACTCATAGATAAATCAATTTATGTGTTGATGATAAATATTAATGTGCATCATGGATATAGATTATGCTAAGTATTTTTCATAAATTTGGTATCTGTAATAATTATTTGTTGCTTTTCAGTTAATTTCTTTAATTTGTGAGTTTTAATTCTTAAATTTATAGTTCTTAATATTAATTTCGTTTACCCCTGCCCAAAAGAGTAGAATTTTAGAGTGTCTTAATAATTTTAGATCAGCTATATTTTGATTTTTAGTGTGTTTTAATCTTCAGATTTATTTTCTATTCTATTTTGCCATTATTTACCGGTTGGTTAGAAATTAGGTTAAAAATAGTTCCTTTTGTGTTTTTTCATGTTTTAATCCAGTCTAGGGTTTAGGATGTATTCTAATTTGCTGCTATTTAATTTCAGAATTTTTGAAAATTATTTGATAATTTTTCAGAATTATTTCGTGAATTGAATACGTGCAGATTTTTACTTTAATAAATCTAAAAATTGTGTTTTTAATTTTTATTTTCAGTTTTTAGGGTTTTATTAAGTTTGTAAAGTTATATATACAATCTGAGTAAATTCATTATTTATTTTTGTATTTAATTAAGTACAGTTTATTATTTTTTTAATTTCAGATATTATTTTCTGTTTTAATTTTTTGATTTTATCTGATGCTTTATTTTTCTGAAATTAATTAAATATCATTCTTGGAATATAAATTTATTAATTTGTAGAATATTGATTCATATTGTTTTCAGTGAATTTTGATATTAGTTTTCTATTTGTTACTTCTTGTTTTAATTTTCAGTTAATAGTGTGCAATAATTTTTTATTTTTATTTTTTCAGAATATTTAAGTTAGTTATTTACTGTTTTTATTTCCACTATTAGGCTTAGAATATTTAGTGGTATTAGCAAGTAATTTTTCATATTTTTACTTGTTAATTTGATTTGACTTAGCAATTTAAAGAAGTAAAATATATTAGAGTAGTAAATTTAATTAGATTTAAATTAGCTTACTATCGTAATTTTTCCTTGTGAGATCGATTCCTACTTTCCTATGCTATGAATTTTATTTATAAATTAAAGTAGTTGTTTAATTTGTAACTCTACGACAAGCTTTACATCTAGGTCTTGCAATCTCTAGCGCCTAATCCACCTCTTTTCGAGGCTTGCAAACTGCATTCCAGTGGGTCCTTCTTATTTTCATGATCTTCCCCAACTAAGGTTTCTGCAGACATTTTTGACATCGTTCATGACTGGCTGAGGAAAAGGAGTAAGCAATAGGTGGACCCTTCATGAGATCGCTCCCAAAAGAAGCTTTTTGCCGCCAGCTTCAATATCCTTCACGACCAACTGAGGGAAAGGAGTAATGTACTTATCTTGCCACTTTTATGTATCTTTTATTCTAATATTCTAATCCTGGGTTTACGACTTTCTTACTTCATAACAGAAAATTTTGGATCTGAAATTTTTCTAGGAATCCACAAACTCTTTCTACTTCACCTATAAATGTCAGGAATATATAAAAATAACTTCCAATCAAATGAAATGAGCGATGACACTGATGCTCGTGTTTAGTGGTCCATAAAATTGTGATTTACACTATCCACCCCGCGTAAGATCTAATACATGAGCGGCTGCTTCTATATTCCAATTTTGATGTGCAAATTTTCTGCAGCTTCTAAGAACAGAGAAAAGGTAAATATATTGGCCAAACTTGGATATACTGTTAGGAAATCAGAGCAAACTAATAGCGGAAGCGATAGGATGAAACAGAGATTCAGAAATTTAAAGAACGATAACAAGAACAAAGCAATAACACATAAGATTTATGTGGAAACCCAATGTGGGAAAAATCACGGACGGCGACGAGTACAATCAATCCAGTATATGAACAGGGAGAGTACAAAGTGATCGCAATCACAGCAAGTGATTCGATCCAATAGCAGGATTACAATATCTTTTGTAATCTTTCTCAAAACACTCTCTACCTCTCTCACAAATCTAAGATAGTGGAAACAGATGGAATTCAGGAATTTGAAGTCTGAAGTGATTTTAGATCCTAGGCAAGGTCTCTTTATATAGGGTCTAGAAATCTAGGGTTTAACTCTTAGAGGAGAACCCTAGCCGCCACAAAGATTGTATCCCAATACGCAAACCCTAACCGCCAAGAAGCCTGCGCCCGAACTGGGAACGCAGCACGACCATGTTGGGTGGCACGATCACCCCGTGCTTGGGTGGCACAGTCGTGCCACCTGGCACGGCCTCCCCATGCCAAATTCCTGCCTCCTTTCGTCATCGCTTCTTCGACTTGACACGGTCCCACCGTGCCGCTTCTTGGATTTTAGGCCACGAAACCCAACAATCTCCACCTTGGACCAAAATCACCAACAATTACCAATTCTCTAACACCGTCATCGCACCCCGAAGGGTGATGCCGCCCCCGAAAGGCGCTCAAATACTGTGAATGCCAACTAAGTCCAAGCAATGCTTGAAGTTAGCTCTGGGAGATTACTTATATGAACCTTTCTTCATATAACCTGTCGTAGTAGGTGCCTGCAAGACATATAGGCTTCTATGCCTCAAAATTCTTCAGTAGAATCCGACTGCTCTTTGAGACCTTTAGAACTCCCCCTTCAGCTGAATATTTGCAACCCCTTGGATTCAAGGGTGTCTAAAGAGATGAGGTTACGCTTCAAGTCAAGAACGTGACGAACATTTAATAAAGTCCTGACAACACCATCATGGGTCTTGATTTTAACAGTACCGATTCCAGTTACATTACATTATGCATTATTGCCCATGTGAACAACAGTTGAGTCAACTAGATCATATGTTGAAAACCAATCCTTGTGAGGACACATATGATAGGTACACCCAGAATCAAGAATACAATCAGAATCACTTCCCCTTTCAGTAGAGGTAGCAAATAGAACGTCACCATTAGAATCAGATTTAGCAGACGAAGTTTGAGCAGGCTCACCAGAATTATCTTCTTCTTTCTCCCTTTTCTTTTGCAGTTGTCAACAGTTAGCGACAATATCACCCAATTTACCACAGTAATTGCAGCTCTTTCCATCGTGAGGATTTCTAGACTTAGAACGGTTCTTACTCCTATTACCGTTCCCCTTTTCAGTTGTTTTACCCCTTACTCCTAATCTCTCAGCAGAATCAGCATGAATGTCAAGATCAAATTTCTCCTTAGACAATAGGTTTGACTTAACATCCTCAAACGATATAATATTAGAATTACTATATAGCATGATCTCCTTAAAGTGTTTATAGGAGTGGGTAAAGACACAACAAGTAGAATAACTTTATCCTCATTCTCAATCTTTAGATCCAGACTCTCCAAATCAACAAGAATACAGTTAAACTCATTCAAGTGTTTTTAAACAGGGTTACCTTCAGCCATACGAAAGGTGTACAACCTTTCCTTCAAACAGATCTTGTTAGCGAGACTCTTCGTTATGTAGAGTTCCTCCAGCCGAACCCAAAGATCCACCGCAGTTGTCTTATCAAGCACCTCTCGCAAGACATGTGGTGCCAAGTACAATTGTATAGCCTAAACTGCCTTCAACTCCAGTTCCTCTCATTCCTCGTCTGTCAACAATCCACGCCTCTTCTTTTGGTTTGCTGCCCATTGTTCATCAGTCATCTTCTCGGGTTTCATGTGAGGTCCTTACAGAACCTTCTATAACCCATGCTGGATGAGAACCGCTCTCATTTGTGCTTTCCAGAGATTAAAACTAATCTCCCCATCAAATTTCTGAATACTAACCTTCATAATTGAAGACATCCTAAACCACAGTTCTGATACCACTTGTTAGGAAATTAGAGCAAACTAATAGCGGAAACGATAGGATGAAACAGATATTCAGAAATTTAAAGAACGATAACAAGAACAAAGTAACAACACACAATATTTACGTGGAAACGCAATGTGGGAAAAACCACGGACTGCGACAAGTACAATCAATCCACTATATGAACAGGGAGAGTACAAAGTGATCGCAATCACAACAAGCGATTCGATCTAATAGCAGGATTACTATCTCTCTTGTAATCTCTCTCAAAATACTCTCTACCTCTCTCACAAATCTAAGATAGTGGAAACAGATGGAATTCAGGAATTTGAAGTCTAAAGTAATTTTAGATCCTAGGTAAGGTCTCTTTATATAAGGTCTAGAAATCTAGGGTTTAACTCCTAGAGGAGAACCTTAGCCGCCACAAAGATTGTATCCCAATACGCAAACCCTAGCCGCCAAGAAGCCCGCGCCCGAACTGGGAACCCAGCACGACCGTGCTGGGTGGCACAGTCACCCCGTGCCTGGGTGGCACGGCGGTGCCAAACCCCTACCTCCTTTCGTCATCGCTTCTTCGGCCTGACACACCTGTGTCGTCTGGCACGGCCCCACTGTGCCGTTTCTTGGATTTTGGGCCACGAAACCCAACATATACAATGTGCATAGTTCCAAAGTTAGCTGAAAAAGCCCTGGCATCTGTTGGCTGCGAGGGGATTTAGATAGTAGGCTTCGAGGATTTGAAACAAGTTATCGACAAGCTCTTCAAAAGGATATGAGAAAAATGGAAACAATCCCCTTTTCTGACTTCAGTTTTGTTCTGTACTTATCAGATTGCTAGCACCACGAAAGATTGGTGGGTGTGCATGGTGCATGTAATGTACTTCATGTTGCAATGACTCCAGGGTTACAGAGTTAACACCCCCCCCCCCCACCACAAAAAAAAAAAAAAAGCTTATAACATTTGGGAACACTTATGGGCGGTAGCTAGAGTTTAAGGGTTGCACGGGCAGCCTATAACTCATTGTCCATAAAGTGATGTGCATCAGAAATGAGGTATTGTCGTCTTGAAATAGTGGTTAAAACAAAGCTCTTGAGTACACTAGGTTCAAGGTTTGATTTCCATGCTTGCATTGGATGAGCATCTGTGCTGCATACTAAAGGAAAAATGGAGGGGGTGCATTCAGATGTTGAAAACACACAAAAGAAACAACAGGGGTTGGGTCATGTTGAAACGCATGATATGTAGAATGAATCTTTGCTCTTCTTTTCAAGAGTCTTGCATGCATTCAATTTTCTATTGTATGCTCAAAACTTTTCCATTCAGATGTTGAAAACACACAAAAGAAACAACAGGGGTTGGGTCATGTTGAAACGCATGATATGTAGAATGAATCTTTGCTCTTCTTTTCAAGAGTCTTGCATGCATTCAATTTTCTATTGTATGCTCAAAACTTAAAAGCAAACACCGTGCACATATTCATCAAGAATTTGGAAAGAATGACCAAGAGCTAGGTGCCAGTATTGGTGAATCTATCTTGCACTGATATGTAAATACGCTCTCTTTAAGAGTTTTTAAGTCACATACTGAAATATGAATATTCTGAACAGCAGTGTAGTAAGTGATATATTTGGAAGGGATAACCAAGGAAGAAGACAAAGTTTCAGCTCCTAGAAGAATCTGATGGACATCAGCCATCAGCCCTGTTATGTCCTGACTGTGTTTCGCACAACTGTTCTTGACTGGCCTTAAGTCTCTTGATAGTTTCAGGATCCAAAAAGCTTGGCTGGTTGGTCGAGGACAAGAGCCTTGCCCACATTCTGTCTGTTATAACCACCTTCTTTTGCTCCTCTGTGATCAGCTGAACGAAGTAGCCATAGAAATCCATTAAGCAAAATAGGCAGCAAAAGGTCCCATGCAAAAGAATTGATTTCTTGGATTGAAAAAGCAACAGTTTTCAAGAGGATTCATACTTGAATACAAAAACACTAGAATTGTGTTCATTCCTATGCAAGGCCTTTTGATGAATCCCTCGTAGAATACAAAAACTTACAAATTGCTCGAACATTTGGTAGTCAGTCTTGAAGTTCATTCCCCCCTTCACTCATGTGATTTTTTGGAGAATTTGGAGGGAAAGAAACCAAAGGGCCTTTGAGGGAGAAGAAACTTCCCTTGAGTGCTTAAAAGACAACTTCATCAAGACTTTATTTTTGGGTTAAGGGTAATTTTTGCTCCTCATCTTTGATGTGGACGGCTTTATGGATAGCTTGCATATTGATCGTATATAATCTTTTGTAGGATGCTTTCCTAGCATCCATTCATTGATCCTTTTATTTAATGTAAATATTTTTCCTAATCAAGGAAAAAAAAAAAAAAAAAACTCTTTTCAGCAGGGGGAGGGTTGCTGATAATTCGGTCCTTGAATATTTTAGAATATGTTGGTTATGTTCAGTTTGTCCAGTCTGTTCGCAACTTGTAAAAGAGCTTCGAAGTTCATAATAAAAGAAGGTTCTGAAGAGAATATCTGGAATTTGAGAGTGGCCTTGAAATTTATTGAGCAGCAGAGAAATAGTATAATGCTGTGATTTTAGTAAGCTCTGAAATTTAACCCTGGAAATTCTCTCGAGTATGAAATGTATATCTTGGCTTCTAAACATTTATTGTCCTGACCAGAATGGGAAACTATATGTATGGCAATCAGTAAATTGGACCGAACTGTGCCTATTGTTTGGGGCATTCCAGTATAGAAACAAGGATTGCTTTTCCCTCTACTGTATGAACCAGAAAACAGGTAAACAGATAACAGCTTATCCAAAAAATGACAGAGATACTTAGGGGGAAGGGGGCAAGACAAGTTACCTGAAATGGTATGTAAGCATGTCTGCTGTTAACTGGCCCAACAGTAAAACCAGTATACCCTGCCATTGCACCATGAATCGCACTATGTGCAAGTAATGTACAGTATACATTATCTGATGCATTGGCTGGAATTGCACGGATCATGTATGTGGGGTCTACCAATAGAACATGACTGTTAGAGAAAAAGATCGAACTAGGCTTTCTTGAAAACAAAATATTGGAGAACTAACCTATGTATTTGAGATTTATTGTCCACTTCTTCTCTTTAAAATGATCCTGTAATGCGGAAAGTACACTCAATAGCAAGTGAAGTTGACAAATTCAGAGTCAACAGATGACAGCACGAAAGACACAACAAAAGTTGCAGGGCTCTTCAAAGAAGAATGATGAAAGCTCTGTGTAAATAAATAGAAGGAAATGGCGAAATGCTCCACTAAGAAGAACTTTAGCATTCATGCCTTCCTTGCAATATCTTAGATTACGCCTTCATTCCACAGCATATGGCAGCACTATCAATCTGAAAATCACGCAATCCTATCCCAGAAAATTACATGGCTACACACCTGTAATCAATCCTAAAATAGCAAACCCAAATCTAAATCGACAACCACAAATCCCATGTAAACTTCTGGTTTGGGGGGGGGTATTGCAGGGAAGCTTTTCAATTAGACCCAAGATTATATATTTTTTTTAAAAAGAACGAGGCAATTTTTACTGGCTACAACTCCATGGACATAGTCGTAGATGGTGGTTTAGTGAGACATTTTGCTTTCCATTGTATCCACAATGAAGGATTTGTCCAATAGCAGCCCTTTTTAGGTTGTGCGGAAAATGGAGATCAATACTTTACGCACCTTAATTCTCTGTGATATCCACAAGCCAACATCTTTAAGCAACTTATTCCCTGAGGCATCCTTCTCTTCTGTACCAAGTGTAGTTTCGGAAATAAGATCTTGTCCTGCACCCTCAGCTATGACAATGACCACATGTCCATTCTCCTTGAGCCTTTTCTCCATGTATTCAAAAAGTCCACCGGGTCCTTCAAGATAGAAGGGTGATTCTGGAATCAGGCAACAATCCACATCTCGACTGGCAAGAGTTGCATACATTGCTATAAACCCTATACAATCAAAAAGTTGTAATTCTATCAGTAAATAGCTGATGAAATCTACTAACCCCACACAAGCCAACAAGTATTTGGGCACAGCATGCAGCGTAAACAAAGTCAAAAGTCATTCACGCTTGGCAGGCCATAACACTTTCTTGTAACAAAATACCAACCTGAAGCACTATCTTAATACACCTACAGAAACATTCTAGAAGTTTATTACATCAAATACTTAGGTTAAAAATTAGAAGATTCACAGGACTGAATTTGAAATTATAAATAGTCCGATAGTGAGGAAGATGCATCATGAAACACACGTTCATCTGGAAATTGGAAACGAGTTCTAGGACCATCATCCTTCAAGAACAAGGTGTTTGCCGTTTTCACTCTCCCATACTGGCCTCTCTAATGACAAAATGTGAAAACATGCCATGATCGATATATTACTCAAATTATTTTACTTTCTTGTAAAAACTACCCATCAGTTTTTATCAAATCATGAACGTCGGTCCTTTCTCAAACTCCTCCAAAATCCTCCTCCAAACGTTTCATTACCCTTCACTGTTTTTACACCATTAACTACAGCATCCCGCAATGAGGACTTACCACTGTAGCGGCCCATGAGCTTAACAACACCCACACCATTCTCAATGCTCTCAGCTTCTGTATGAGCTGCATTGATTGCTCTTTGAGCCTCCTCCACAGCAGTGTCGAAGCCAAAGGACTTATCTATAACCTAAAATGTTAAACATTACATGAGATAGATTCCTTTTTAATAAACCAGACTTTCAAAAGAGAAAGCAAGAACACAAATTAATTGCACTAAACTAGCAATACCGGAATATCATTGTCAATAGTCTTGGGGATTCCGACAACTGACACTTTTAGACCTCGCCTTCTAATTTCCTGCAAAAGTCCAAGTTAAGAAATATGGTGGTGACATATCACTATCCATTAAACAACAAAGTTTTAAAAAGATGAGGGAGAGATGATATAATATATGTAGCTCACTTACTTCAAAAATGAGAGATGCACCTCTATGTGTACCATCTCCACCAATAATATAAACCTGATACACAGTGTAATAAAGCCTCAAAGATTACAGACTACAGTCTAGTGCAGCATAAATAGATCTAGGCTTCAAGTTTCAACAGATTAATGATTGGCCTAAGGAACAACATTGAACAGTAGCAAAATTTGTTCACCTGATTTATTCCTCTGTCCTCTATGCTGTTGACTATCTTCATTGTATCATGTCCTCCTCTTGAAGTGCCAAGGATTGTGCCACCACGTTTGTGAATGTCATTGACAGATTTTGGAGTTAATGTTATAGTATTTCGAGCATAGAAACCTTTGTATCCTCCCTACATACATGGGAAGTTGCCATTGTCGTAAATGAAAATGTTCAATCATGATAGCAAGTATAACTCTTTCAGCTGCCAAGCACCTCAGTTTAAAGGACCCAGCTGAAAATAGTGCTCTGATCAAGATCCTTTGAAATTGCGATAATGTTTTCCCACACACATACTTGACAACACGAATTGGTTTGTACATATGGCTGTTGTCAGAAAGCTGAAATGTCATCCCATAATTACTAATAGTTCAAGAAAGTGGACTTACTTCAATACCAAGCACCCTTGTGACACCATACATGTAATAAAGACCACATACTACTTCCCTGATTACTGTGTTTAACCCAGGACACAGACCACCGCATGTCACAATACAAGCTCTCACTTCATCTGATTGAAAATAAACCTGGGAAACATCACACTTTAGAATATAACAGGCACAGCAAATTTAACATTTGATAAGGGAAAACAGGAAAAGCCCAATAGGAAGTTTTGTCACCCTTTGACGTGGTCCAGCACGTCTGAAATGTGTCCCTCTTGGGCTATCTTTGTGAACAACAATCTGCACAAAAACAACCAAACACTCAGGCTGAAAATATGGGAAATTTGAAAATAACAATTTCATGATATTTATAAATTGCTGTCAGAATGTGCGTGCATATGATTTGTTTTAGATTAAATCAACAGCTACTTGTAATTCGCGTAGCAAATTTACGTTATCCTGGCCATCAAAACTGCAGTGCATCACAGTGCATATTCTGCACGAGTTGTTTCAGTCCTTCACCAAACTAACGGCTACAATCATTTCACATTCAATCAGGATTTCATTAATTCAAGAGCTCTACTGAAGGCTTTAAACTGTAGCTTTCATACTCTGAGGCAATTTTTGAGCCTTGTAATTTAAGAAATCTAGTAACAATAGCAGGGCTCCACAAAAAGGTTTCAGAGATCTAAGTACGGTAAATTTTCATGCAGATCTAATCAGATCCGATGAAATGAACATAGCCAATTCACGATCCCAGACCATAACAGAATGTTAGGGCCCAATTGAAGTTTAGTAACTTCATTACTAACGTAACATGCACGACAAAGCTGTCTAGAACTTGGGATCCGATGAAATATACAGAATTAGCATGCTAGTTAACATGTAGATAAAGTCCCCCCCCCCCCAAAAAAAAAAAACTATAAACTGTCTAGAACCCTGGAAGTCAGAGAGAAACTAGAATAAGAGTGATTACCGTCTCAGCAACAGAGTCATCAACATTGACGAAATATTGCCTGAAAATTAAAATGATAAAAAGATCGTGAAAATTGAGGTTCTGATGGTCACAAATTCCTGGTCATCACAGGTAACAATTTACGGCTGTGCTACTGTAAATGAAGCAATTCCATAAGACAGAAGCAGGAATTCTAGCTTAGGCTAAGAAGCTTACTTGACAACAGAATACGAGGGGTTGTCTTGCAGTGGATTTGCATATGTCTGCACAGCACCATTTCTCAACTTGTTAGAAACGGGCAGAGTCAAACAATCTAGATGCCCCAGGCCTCCGATTAGGCCCGGAGGATTCTGCTGTCCTGCTGTCTTTATTATGTTCATTTTTCTAATAGAAAAAACCCGATACCATTAATGCCGTGTTCTTTTCGTTGGTAAATTCAAATTTGTTCACCTCAACTAAATTCAACTTACATTAACCCACTTCTAATTATTTTAACAAACTTCTACCTATCATACAAAAAAAAAAATTTAACCCATTTCAATCAACTTCAACCAGCTTCAACCTACTTCAATTAACTTCAACCCACTTCAACACATTTTAATTAAAAAAATACTCACTTCAACCAACTTCAACCACTTCTATTAATCTCAATCAACTTCACCTATTTACCAACCTATATTTCTCAACAAAAAAACATGCCCTAAATGGTAACAAAAGTTTATAAACCCCACTGCCTTATCCTTTCTAAAACTTTTCTATAATAATATAAGGTTCTAAAAGAGATTTTTTCACTTAGTAAGGTTGTTATCATATTTGTTTTTTTCTTTCCATTTTTCTAAACTCACTACCCCCTCCCCCCCAACACCCACCAAAAAAACAAAAAAAAAAACAAACTTCTTTTTTCGAATTTGTGCCAGAGCACCGGCTTACAAACTCAGTTATAGATCTACGATATGAATGGGGGAATAGCAGAACTTGGGATGATTAGCTAAATGGACTTGAGATATGCGCAGCTATGCAATGGTAGGCCGTACTCCGAATGAACAGCAATATATGACAAATAAATGAACCATGTCTGACAAATTTTGCACTATGTTTCCTCAAACAAAAGTCACTAATATTTTGTTTGGGCCATGAAAAATTTGATGGAAAGAAAAAAAATTTAAAAAAATTATTTTTTTGTTGTGTTCGGTTTATAGAAAATCACAAAGAAAAAAAAATATGGAGGAAAATTAGGTGAAAAAATTGATAGAAATAAGTGATAGAATTTTCTTTATAAAATTGTGAGAAAAGTTTGAGAAAAATTCGCAACCTCCTCCAACCTCATATTGATTAGATGATATCAACATGATTCAAGTGGTTCATCAACATTCAAATTTCTCATCTAAATTCTTGTATTTTTTTCTCAATCCAAACAAGAGAAAAAAATTAATTTTCGCCCTACTTTTTTTCCTTCATATGTTTTTTCCATCAACTTTTCTTTCCACATAATTTTCTAAGGACCAAACAGAGTTTAAAGGAATACACTGCCACTCATATCATGCTAAGTTAAAGGGATGCTCACTTTGAATGTTGAACGAACCATACATGTGACCAAAAAAAAAAGAATGATTAGTTCCTGTACAACTTCCTACTTTCGAAGTTTGGAAGATCTACTTTTATTTCACAGTGTATTTTACTTACTTGGACCTACTCTAATTACAAGTTTGAAAATAATCAAAAACACAAATAAAAAAGTTTTTGAATTTGACAATTTTTGTCACAATATAACCCTGTTAATATATCACATCAATAATTTTTGTCAGAAAACACATCCAGTATGTCAAGAAAACACATCCAGTATGTCAATAACTCACCCGTATTTTTCATCGTCAGAGAACACATCAAGCAATTTTTTTAAACAAAAGAAATTAAGATAAATGGATAAGTGGCTTGCACTTGCACATATTCTCCACAACCTTCACCCTTTTCTTTGTAAACTTTCCATGAATTTAAGGTAGGTTCTTTTTAACATATTATACATAATTTATTACTAACTATCAATATTGAAGAATGTTAATGTGTGCTAATAAATACCAATAAGTATTGATCAATGAAAAAATTATAAGTGGCAAATATAACAAGTGTTGATGAATAATAAATATTCATTAGTATTAAATATTAATAATAAGTACGTATAATCACACCAAGTGCATTACGTGCGATTTTCAAACTTGAAATTGAAGCGCGCTGCTTAAACAGGAAAGTATTATACTATTATGGTCCCAACTCCGAACTCCCTAGTATTATTTATCTTCTTTTTTTTAGTATCACGAGCGCGATGGAAAAGGCCCACCAAAATCCCGCCCTCAACCCACGAATACGCAGGAACAAATCAACTTCGAAAATTTCACTGATTTAAGATTTTACAGAAACTATATTATAGTCCTGTAAATATATACTTCATAAATTATATTAATATCACATATTTAAAATTAACTATATAATAAATACACCATATAAGCTAGAATACATACTTTAAAATGTATGATATATATAACCGATATTCTAGTTAAGAAAAAACATGATTGCAAGAATTTTTGGGATAAAAAATTAAAAATAATAATTCAACCACCGCCAAGTGCTAAGACAACATGGATAAACCATTACGCAGTGAAAATTTTGAAAAGTGGAAGAGAGAGAAATAGCGAAATTACTGGGAGGTCAGGGAGATAATCAGTCAAGTGAGGAACATCTTCAAGAACATATCCACATGACCCCGTAATTATCTCCCTCTGCTCCTGCTCAGGCTGCTGCTTCGACGGATCAGAGCCGAAGGTGGCGAGGACGCCGTTGGGCGGCGCGGATGATCGGACGGTGGGTATGGACTTGGGCCCATTCTCAGTTGGTGAGGTAGAGGAGGTCTTGAAAGAGGAGATAGAAGCAGCGCTGGAAATACGAATGGACGATTCCATAGTTGAAAACAAGTGATCGACCGAGGATTAATTCAAGCTGCGGTTGGTGGTGGTGATGGGAATGGAGTGAAATTAAATTGGATTAGCAGTAGTCCGGATGGTGAATCTTGATGACCGATGGTGAAAATGGAGTTTGAATTTTGATTGGAGGAAGGAGTTTGTGGTGAATGGTGATGGGAAACGGTTGAAGGAGAACATTAAAAAAGAGCTGTGTAGAAGTGAGGAGACACGGAAGAGGCTTCTGGACACGCTCAACATTGAAGTCACAAAATCAACTTTTCCATATTGGATTTGGTACCCTGCCTCTTTGGGGGGAAAACACCTGCAGCGCCAACTTAGCGGCATGGGCCCAACAATTTTATCGTCTTTGTAATATGACCGTAGAATATAATTTGATTGTTATCAAATTAGATCTACTTTTTGATAAATAAATGAGTTAGTGATGAAATTTTATGTGATTTTACCATGGAGATCTTCATTTTAAGGTGTAATTTTTCACATCAGTTAGATATCTACTCCTTCAAACTGTATTATAGTCCACCGACATTCGAGAAAAATATATTGACATTGAAAAATACAGTCGGTGGCAAAAATAATACTACAAGTTTAGAATTGGTCAATAGTATATATACCAATAGTTTTCTGAAGATAGGGATTTATTTGATATTTTAAATTTACCTTTGTTAGGAAATGTTTATTACAAATGTCGTATGGTTTTTCATTAATGAATTATTCCTTTTTGTTGTAAAAAAAAAAAAAGATTGCAGAATCTCTATCATAGTTTTAAAATTGAAAGTAAATGCTCTTATAAATTATTCTCAATACCAACAAAAATATATTAAAGTAATTTATATTACATATACACACATACACGACAACTGTTAACTAAAAGCACATATTTTCGAGCATCATGTAGGATTTCATATTTGATTTTTATACAAAAGTAGCAAGCATGTGTGAGATTTTTAAAAGTGTTTTTTTGGAAAAGATCTTTAAAATATGAAATAGATATCTGGTACGAAAATTTTAGATCTGTCAGTCTGTTATTATGCGTGAACATATTGTGGAGAGGAGAATAACTACATTAACATAGGAGTAACTGAATAAGGCATCAAATTGACTGTTGGGAAAAGAAGATTGCAAGAAGGCTACAGGATGCCAATTGGGCCACCAAGTTTTTGATTATCTTATGATTTTTGTGGAAGTGGTGGAATACCTACTGTTTTAACAATTTTGGGGATATTCCTAGTGAAAGGGGGAATTTCTCATAGCAAGGTATGAGGAAATCATTCGAGCTGTGGAGACTGACTGGATAGATCCTAGGAGGGGGGCTAATCTGGTGAGGAAAGTACAAGTGCTAGTTGGGTGGGACCGCCCAGTTGAGTTATGTTGAATACAAATGGGGCCTCCAAAGGCAGCACAGGAGCAACGGCCGATGCGGCCATCATTAGAGGAATTCAGGGAGAGCAGCGTGGAGGTTTTGCTAAGAATCTGGGAATATGCACTTTGACCGAAGTAGAGTCCAAAGCTATATGGCGGGATTTACGGCTTGCACAGTCCATGAATTTCGCAAAGGTTTGGTTGAAATGGCTGAAATTGCCCGGATAACCTTGTCGTGGTAGGAATGTTTGTGGGGTAGTATCCCCTAGAATGCCCAGCATCGGCCTCTTGTGCAGCAATGCAAGCATCTAATGGATCACCCTGGCCGGGAGGTTAAAGTCTCCCAATATCATCGTGAGGCCAATCGAATAGTTGATGGTTTAGCGAACTTTGGAATTAACTTAGAAATTGGTTTTTTTGTTTTCAATCTCCACCAATGGAATTATGGAATTGTTTAATGCAGGCAATGCAGGCGCCTCTTGGCGTAGACTGATTAGAAACTAGTAAATTTTTTGGGGGTTTTACTCAAAAAATCAATGATACACGACATAGGTAAGAAAAAGGATAAGGGGTGCTTAGGAATGAGAGACAAATGTGTCAAATTATGGGTGGACACAACTTTTGGAGTACATTGGAATCGGATCAGAAGCAGTCAAACGGTTCTGATTCCGACTCTCAAAAATAAGGAACTGGTTTGAATGGTATATTGGAATCGGTCTCTTTACTAGTCATGTCTGTTGAGGTAAGGCTGCCTATATTTAGGTTTTCTCAAATCCCGTGAAAGCGGGAGCCACATTGGGAGCTGTTGTTACTGTTGTTGTTTAGTTTGAACGGTTCCGATCCTCAAGAAATACGTGCAATTGAAATCCAGAACTAGTTAAATTGGAAAAAAAAAATTGAAACTACTTTTCATTCACTTTCCCTATCTTTCTAGTTTTCCTTTTTTGATTTCTTTTTCAAATTGAGGGGTCCATTTATTGTTTTCTAATATAGGTTGGCTAAATGTTATTTCGACAACACTTATTGATTGTCTTGATGTGCTCTTTGTTAAGCCCTGTGCACCTCGTCCCTCCATTTTGTCAATTTATTATTACCTATTGCCATTTGTTTTATGCAACCCTCTCGTACCGAACACACAAAAAGAAAAAAGGTTTTGAGGAAAAGATTTCTTTTAATTTTGTAGAGCTTCACCTACCCCAAGAGTTTTTAGAAAAACCCTTGACACTTTTTCGTGGACTCATGGGAATCATTCTCTCTTCTAGCATGAATGCTTGTAGGGATAAAACTTCGTATATTTGAATCTTCCAAAATTCCACTAAAGCAGATCCTATATTGAAAATTATTGTTTGCTTGGCCAAAACGTTTTCTTCATCTTGGTATGTTATGATCAAATACACCCCTCAAAAAGGAAAAATAAACAAAATTTTGTAGGCCAAATTTCCATTTAAAAGCAATGAGTACCAACCAGAACCAAGGATATGGAGTCCAGTTTCCAAAAGTTGAGTTCCCGATTGACTAATTCTGATTTCAATTTTGGTTCTCAACTTTTTGAATGGGTACCCAAAATTGCTCACTCATACGAAAAATTGGTGCAGATAAGCATAATGATAAGATATTGACTGTCGCACTCCGGCTTCCACATCTAGCAAATGGAACACCAGTGATAGGTCCGCTAGGAAACATGGCTAGTAGGTCGAAAAACAGTTGCTTTTTTTTTTTTTTTTGGGTCAACAGCTAAAGTAAATGATATTAGCAAGAGAAAGTCCTCCTATAAGAAACATACACTTGCTCTTGAACTCTCCAACTAACACTCTAGAAAGATTAACAGGCCTTACAAAAGAGCTATATAAGACTTGTGAGCCTTTCCTAATCGAAACACACTTTTTGATCGGACACTTTATATGCCTACAATTCCTGTGGCGAGCTACCCGCTTGGCAGGTGCTGTGCGAGTCCTCTAGTGAAGTCAATACTGTCCTTGGCCCTACACAGGGTTTGTGTCTTCTTCCAGAACTCATAGCTGGAGTTGGTAATCCAGTGATGGAATCTAAGTTATCTCTTTCAGTGCAGTGTCATGCTCACTAGTTGGATTAAGTGCCAAAGACTCTTCCTAACCCTTGTTGCCCAGTGCCACCCCTGCTGGAATATCAACCACAAAACGTGAACCCTATTGATGATCCATGGCACTATCTCGATCGTCGACTCAATTAGTTTCCTCTGTTGCCATGCCCAGACTTTGATCAATTATATTAGCAAATAGCTCCATTAGGACTTACCGATGTACATGATGAGCCCGAATGGTCATCCAATTCATGGTTTTAGAATGAAAAGATTGGACCTGCTGCCCTTGACAGAGTAACTCACAGGATTTCTGATTTAATTGAAGACATGCCCTTTCTTAATTTTGTGTGAGAAACACAAAGCTGGTGAAATAATTGTCGCTAAACCTGCATTAGCCAGAGATTGTGCAGGGGATGACTCAACCCTATCGTCCATGCATGTCATAGTGTTCAAAAGATGTGAGGAACCTGAAACTTTGATGCAATGCCCAATATCCAAGTGCATTTCTTGACCTTCATAATTTACATCATGCGCTTCAAGACGATGCACTTCCCCAATCATATTAGATTTTGGTGACTCATGGCAACGCCTCTTCTTGGATGGATCATTACCTTGTTCCTCTAATTGAAGGTCTTTTTTTTCTCTCTCATCTCAACCTCCAATACTAATGTTTGAGTGACCTTATCGATCAACACCATTAATGAGCGGGCTATTCAGGCGTAAGCTACAAAAATGAGATGACCCACTTAAGTTTAGAGGATCAAAAGACACAACACCATTATTAGAATTGATTGGAGAGAAGCCACCTTGGTCCTTTAAACTTACTCCACTAGTTGATTAGCACATATCTTTAACCTTAATTCCTTCTTCACTTCATCATTTTTAGGATCAAATTTGAGGGCAATAAGAAGGTCATTTCAATCTTCCTTCACTATATCCAAATGCAAAAGAGCCTGAGCTCTTCTAAATCAAGCCTTAACATTTCTGAAATCCAATTTAAGCACTAAATCGCAATGATTTCTAGCAGCCTCACAAATTTTAGCCAAAAGGCAGCGAGGTTAAGGTTAAGAGAGATACTGAGTTCCTCCATTAAACAGACGTCCTCTTCTGTTAATAGAACAACAACACAAAGATGTTGATTATTGAATTGACCAATATCTAGAAATGGACAACCTATAAGCCTAATTCCTGAAGAATCAATCCCCTTTGTCTTTTAATAATTTAGTAATTGTAAGCGCTATCCTAGGGTCATCCTTCTTCATAATAGAGCGTCTGGTATCTATAACTAACTTTTCTCGAATTTGAGATTCTAAGAACCCACAAACAGAGGGTGGCGAGAAGGACTCATAGACTCAAGAAAGATAACTGTGACAGAGAAACCACAAAGCCACTAATCCTCTGCAATACCTAAAACAACTCAGGCCAAGATAGAGAAACTACAACGAAGCTAGATATGAAGGATTGGATTCAGCTATTAGCTGGAATCCACGGTTGATTCTCTCACAACCAATAGAAGAAAGCAAATCAGATCGTGACAATTGAAAATCAAAACCTCAACACATAATTGGAAACCTAGAGGAAGAAATTGGGTAATATACACATCTGGTTGAACCAGATGTAATGAAGGCACCCAAGAGCACACCTGAACAATGCGCAGTGATGGACCATACCCAAAAATACATTTCAAATTGTAGTGTCGAGCACAAACAAGCGACTTTATCCCCAAGATTGTAGAAAGAATTGGAGAAGAAACACCAAAAACTTAGATCTAAACCCATAGAGGCTAAATTGACTAGAGAAAGGAGAAATTACGCTTGAAATTATGTTGGAGTATGAAAGTGGATATTGTTCCACGTTGATTAGAATTGTATGCACGTGTTGGGTCTTATTAATAGCCCCCACGTAAGGGGGCGTATTGGAGTATAAAAGTGAGTGTTATCCCATATTGATAAAATGAAATTAGGTTACAAACAAAGAGTCATGCGCATAACCTCAAATGAGGTTCCAATCCAAAACCAATTGGTAATAAGTAGCGTAACTCACAAGCCTATATACATATTCAAACACTTCAATTTTATCAATGTGGGACAACACTCACTTTCATATTTTTTTATTCTATCAATGTGAAAAAACATCCACTTTCATACTCCAATAAATGAAGATACTAAGGGCTCATCAGAACCGTCAATCAGCAACAATTGCCGTCATTGGCTCCAATTGAGGGGTCAGACAGTGGGAAGGATGCCTGATTTTGGAGCAGAAGGGCAAAGAGAGTTTTCTTAACGATGAAGGACCCAACAGTAGCTAATATGTTGTCGTTCGGATGCTGCAAGTCCGAGTTTTTTGAGTACATGAAAGGATTTTCTTCTAATGGTGCGATGATTTGCTTTGAGGCAATTAGGCCGAGTCTCTTTGAATTTTACTTGTTTGTTCTATTCGTATTCCTCTTCATTCGAACCTCTTAGGCCACCCAATATCGCGCCCAACAGGTCATAAGTTCTGTCTTTGAAAAAAAAAAAAAAAAACCAAGGTAATTGGAGAACTTAGACAAATATAATGATGTCATAAGATATTTTGACAATACCTAGAAGCGAAGCAAAAGTTAATATTAAAGGGGATTACAGAATAAATTCAACAATTTAGGAGGGTCATAAACCTATATCACTGAAATCAACTCAATAATACATACTTTGTAATACTCTGTAATAAAAAAAATGACTTGCATATGAAAAATCAGGGGCACATGCCTTCACCTAACCATACGATGACATAACAAGTACAAATTGTCATTTCTAATCTTAAAATAGTGGGTAAATAAACCAACATACACCATTCAATATATATCAATTTTGATAACTAATTAAAGTTATCCCCTTTAATTTAATGCGGACGTCTTTTGTAGCGTGATGTGAAACGTGACTGCTAATCAATTGATGTATTTATTTTTGATTACTAATTAATGTTGTCCTCTTCGGTTTAGTATGAGCATCTCTTGTAATCCATTAGAAAGTTGACTTATAATTAATTGAAGTATTTGCTATAAAAAAAAGTATTTATTTCTTAATTTTTAAAAGTTTTTGTAAAAATATATCAATTGTGCGCTAAATACTTTTATAGGGATGATTCAATGGAGTTAGAAAGTATACATGAATGACTTATCCTCCTTTTTTTAGACTGTTCTTACCCTCATCTTTCACGTATGTCCATTTTAGTCGAAGCCATCACAGATGTGTTATGGCCTCATTTTAGTTAGTACTTGAGCTACTTAATAAGATTGTTTTAGGAGCTTAAAAAAAAAAAAAATTAACTTTGCATCTTTATGATGAAAAGGAATAAAGATGTCAAATAGGTTAGTGTCTTCTCAATGTTTTTTCAATTAATGAATGCTGTGGTGGTGATGAATTCAAATATTATATACAGTTATCTTAATACTAATTTAATTAGTTTGAACTAATATTATTAATGAAATTTTGAGAGTTGTCACCAAAAACTTAAGATTCAAATCATGACCTTAACCCGTGCATTTTATTCAAAACATAAAGAGTAAGTTTTTCGGAAGGAGCAATGAAACGACGCCGCCGTAGTCGATGAGGAATTCCCGCTTGAAAAATCCACCATCAGTCTTCACTCAGCAGTGCCGGCCGCCACCGCGCTCAAAATGAAGCTCTATCACCACCTGAATCTCCGGCAGCTCCGGCGGTACGCCACCACATACACAGCCCGAGTAACCTCCACAACCACCGATGGTCGCTCTGTCTCGGCGGAGGTCCGATCCCCCTCCCACCCCTCCGACACCCGTGGCTTCCCCATCCCTCGGCGCGACCTCATCTGCAAAATCACCCAAATACTGAAATCCCCCCATTCCTCCGACCCCTTCTCCGACCTCTCCTACTACCTCCAATCCCTAACCCTAACCCTAACCCTAACCCCCGCCGAAGCCTCATTGATCCTCAAATCCCTCAACTCCCCTCACCTCTCGCTCCAATTCTTCAACTTCTGCCCCTCCCACTTCCCCAATTTCCGCCACGATGCGTTCACCTACAACCGCCTCCTCCTCATCCTCTCCAAGGCCGCCGCCTTTGGTGGGCCCCAGTGGCTGGAGAAGGTTCGCGAAGTGGTGGCGGAGATGGAGAGGGGGGGAGTGAGAGGGAATATCTCTACCGTGAATATTTTGATTGGGGTTTTGGGGGCGGATGGTGTGGAGTGGTGTTCGGGCTTATTGAAGAAGTGGGGATTGCAGTTGAATTCGTATACGTATAAGTGCATGTTGCAGGTTTATTTGCGATCCTATGCGACGGAGAAGGCGTATAGGGTTTATGGGGAGATGAGGAGAAAAGGGTATAAGTTGGATGTTTTCGCGTATAATATGCTCCTTGATGCTCTTGCTAAGATTGATAAGGTAACTTCGCTCAATTTGGCGCACTTTCAGTTCTGTTCTGTGATTGATATGTTAGTTGTTCTGACTTCTTTTTCTTTTTTTTTTGGGGTCTTGTCTTGATAATGGGTGGAACTATACGTATTTTATCTGCTTGTCGTGGGACTTCGTTAGTTTGAATTCTGCCTTATGCAAAAATCCTGTTTCATGGCTGTCCCTATTCCGTAATACAATCCCTGAAATAGGGAATAGCTGAGAAACTCTGCTACTGAGTGTGACTTTTAACGTTTTGAAATTCTGAAGATGCTTCTCTATTTGACCATAGATAAATCAGTGTTATGACCCCTCTGCAAATTGGCAAAGACATTTGTACATTTTCTTGGGGGAATCTTTTACCAATTTTCACGCTTTTGAACTAATCTTTAAGACCGCCTTACCGTCGTAAGCAATAATTTCAATGCCCTATTGATTTAATGTTTGATCAGATGGATGTGGTGGTGAAAGTTACAAGTCTTGCCGCAACTTCTGAGGATAATTCCGTGACATTTCAAACCTTCAATGCTGGCCTTCTCCTTGTTGACCCCTCTTTTGTGCCTATAATGTAGGTTGATGTGCTTTCATCTTTGCTACTTCAATCCTTCCCCTATCTTCCTCGTCCTTTTGTCTCCACCTTGCGCCGCCCTTTGTCTTCCCCATCTCTGTGTTCTTCATGGTTGGCGGTGGCTTAGAGAAGTTGTGATTCGGGAAAAGAGATAGAAACTTGTGAGATAAAATTGGCATCTGGATTTCGGAGTATTCTGTATTCTCTTTCCTTCCTAATTTTGGAACATTGTTGTTTGGCAATTGGAGAAATCTTCTAAATCTTGATATGCTGCTGGCTGGCTCTGGATTGAAAGGGAGTAAAATGGGATAAATCATCATCTATGTATCATAAGTTACGGTATTCCTGGCAAGCTTTAGCGCTTAAGTGATTCTTCAGAGTTGGTCTTATTTGTCTGTCATTCTGAAAAGATTATGATGAGGAGAGTATGTCTGGTCGTTTGAGTTGCCATTAGACACCTATTGTCTTCCTGCAGTCAGCGGTAAATTTAAGAGTCCATTCGAGTTTATGGTGGTTGAGTAACAATAATATCCCCGCCAAAAAATTAAAATCAGCTTGTTTTTCTGTTCTTTTTCTTTTTTCTGCTTTTCTTTTTTCCCTTCACTTGGTTTGACTGCGTGAATGGGGTGACTGGATGGAGAGATGTTGGTGTTTTGTACAAGACATGAGCAGCATCCATTGATTTCTAAGTTCTGTTGTAATTGCTTGAAGTAGTATACCTGTCTCAAATCATTAATCCTAATAATCTGATGTACAGCTTTCTACAGGTTGATCAGGCCAATGTAGTTTTTGAGGACATGAAAAGGAAGCATTGTGAGCCTGATGAATATACATATACTATCATGGCCAGAATGAACGGCAAGATTGGGAAACCAGATGAATCCTTGATGTTATTTCAGGAAATGTTAGCAAAGGGCTTAGCGCCTAATTTAATTGCTTACAATACAATGATTGAGGCACTTGCTAAGAGCCGCATGGTCGAGAAGGCTATATTTCTCTTCTCTAAGATGGTTGAAAACAATTGTCGTCCCAATGAGTTCACATACAGTTTGATTCTTACTGTCCTTGTTGCAGAAGGACAGCTAGGTAAGCTAGATGAGGTCGTTGAACTATCAAATAAATGCATGACTAAGTCTATATATGCATATCTTGTGAGGACACTTAGCAAACTGGGCCATGCAAGCGAAGCTCACCGCTTATTTTGCAATATGTGGACATTTCATGATAAGGGAGATAGGGATGCTTGCTTGTCCATGTTAGAGAGTTTATGTAATGCCGGCAAAACAGCAGAGGCCGTCGATTTACTGGATAAGATCCATGAGAAGGGGTTAAGTACTGATATTATGATGTACAACACTGTACTCACAGCTATGGGTAGGTTAAAGCAGATTTCCCATCTTCATGATCTTTTCGAAAAGATGAAAAATGAAGGACCTAAGCCAGATATATATACTTACAATATTCTGATATCTAGTTTTGGAAGGGCAGGGAAAGTTGATGAAGCCATTAAGGTCTTTGAGCAGCTTGATGAGAGTGACTACAAACCTGATGTTGTCTCATACAATGCTTTGATTAATTGCTTAGGGAAGAATGGTGATCTGGACGAAGCCCACATGAGATTCAAGGAGATGCAGGAAAAGGGATTAGATCCTGATGTTGTCTCATATAGCACACTTATCGAATGCTTTGGCAAGACGGACAAAGTTGATATGGCATGCAGGCTGTTCGATGAGATGATTGCTCAGGGATGCTGCCCTAATATTGTGACATACAATATCTTACTCGATTGTCTCGAGAGGAGTGGAAAAACTGCTGAAGCAGTAGATCTATATGCTAAACTCAAGCAACAGGGTTTGACACCGGATTCTATAACCTACGCAATTCTAGAGCGGCTGCAAAGTGGTTCTCACCGAACAGGAAGAATTCGGAGACAAAATCCTATTACTGGTTGGGTGATTAGTCCTTTAAGATGATGGGCCAATGTAATTACAAGCACCCACATCTTAGAGACTAGTGAACCGTGTTTCTGTAACAATGTTGCTGCTACCTGCCAGGAGCTAAGTTATTGGTGCGGTTTGGCTGGATGTAAATTTCAAAACATGGTTGGCAAGAGGTCAAGCATGTTTAAGCTGTATCTGTTTCCCTTTCTGAAGGCAACTCGCAGTTTTAATCATCATATCCTTTGTTGCTTTGGGTACAGAAAGATTTTTGTCAACTCACTGGCTATCGGGTTGAGCAAGTTGCAATTCATGCATTACATTGGAGTTTGTTTGTTCGCATTCCAATCCGTGTTTAATCCGGATCCAATTGAAACTACCTTTTTAACAATTGATTGGGATTCGTCCGGTTTGGTTTGGTTGATTCTGGATTGTGTAGTGCCATCAGGGGTTGCAATTAATCACTTTCTGGTGAACCATAATCACCTGTGGGCTACCCTGCAGAGCTGTTCTTTTGTGTTCCTGATAGATCAATGTGGTTGAGTATAGCAATAAAGTTATAGTTTTGTCGGGCCAGAAGAAATGTCTACCGAGAATGAGACCGTTTTTGTTCTGCATTGGTTCTGCGTTCAAGCTGGAGAATGACCAAAGTTTTTCGTTAGCACCTGCTAATGTGATAAGAGATTGCAGTAAGTTGTCTGTTTCATGAACTGGCTCATTCTATCTTTTTGGTGGATTGCTCAACGACGCATTTTTTGGTTACCAAGATGTGTGAGCCTTGAGCTGCAATTATGGCTGAATCGGTTTGCCTGTGCCAAGAGGTCAAAAGGCCTATATTTTGCATCATCCATGCCCATCACTGCATTTTAAACTAAGGTGGATTGTTTGTTTGAATGTAGCCCGTAGACGTCAGGCTGTACAGATTTGATGTACTCTTCCATATCAGGACGACTGCGATAGGTTTTGTACTATTATTTTTATAGCTGGGAGTACTTGAAATGGATTCACGTGAACCGTCCCTGTGTCTGTCCCTTTACTAATCCGCCTTCTTGTGTTATGATTAGTGATACTGTGGCCCTTCGATGTATGTCTGTTGTAAATAAGGCCTTCTCATGGGACATTTAATGTTGTATTATAAATCCATAAGAAATTAATATGACATCATGCAGTTTTTGCACTAAATAAGGCCTGATCATGGGATATTTAATGTTGTATTATAAATCCATAAGAAATTAATATGACATCATAAAGTTTTTGCACTACATTACACTGGAATTTGGGAACGTTGTTTTTTAGTGCGCATTAAATGTTGAATCAGAAGTTCAATATAATGGGAAAGGAATTCGCTGACAAGTTCTGAAACTACTGAATCAAAAGCTTAAACTGTGAGATGGAAAAGACATCTGATGCCAATAACAACCGTATAAGGCCCCAAAAAACAAATTTTGTCGGTGTTAGGAGAATTACAAAAGCACCTCAGGAAAAAAAATGAATAAATAAATGACGTCTACAGTTAATGCAGTGCGCGGGATGTTAAGAAAACTTAATTAAGAACATATAAGAAGCCCACCTTTGTGCTCTTGGCTCAGCTTCAACTTGGACCCAATTGTGGGGCTGAATGAAGAATGGGCCACACACAGTCACACACTTGTGTTGTGATAAAAGGTATGCTTTGAGAATCCTATTTTATCCTTTTAATTCGCGCTGAGTTTTTACTATGGCAAAGATGTTACGACATTTTATAAAGCTTTAAAACCTACATTCCCGATGTATTGTATCCAAGAATGAAGTTCAATAGATAGCTTCCACTCTAGAGAGGTGGGTCAACTTGACTGACGTTGGGACCTTTTTGGGCAACCTTGGAATGGCTGGCGGCAGTCGCATTATTTAGAAGTGGATGTAGATTTTGCAGGGAATTTTAGTTCCTGTTCACGAGTAAGGTCTTCGTTTTCAGCATTCTGCATATACTACATGCTCTAATATGTTCAAATCTGTTCCAACATGCTCAAACATGCTAACTGTCAAACTTGCATCAACCTGCTCTAACTTGCTCTAATCTGCTTCAACCCACTCCAAACTGGTCAAACAAAAAATAACATGTCAAAGTTTATTCGAGCAAGTGGATGTCTCACACAGCTTCGCTCGATAAATAACGCCAAACACAAACATGAGCCGAGCTTTAACCAAGCCGGATTTAATTGAGTCGTGCTCAAACTTTGCCGAACCATGACATTACTTTGCAATAAAGTAATATATACTTTTTAATGCCGTAATTTTAAAATATAATATACCACCAATATTTTGTAATTGAACTTTACTATTTGATATATATATTCCAACATTAAAAAATGTATATATTTCTAATACACCATAATATATGCTCAATTATCACACCTATATTTTTCGCAGGAATGGATTGTGAACAGCACTCCATGAACCTGAAAATTGAGAACATGGCCATGATGATCCTCAATTAGAAGAAGGTGCTTGGGATGGTGATGAGGCCAGAAATGCCAGTCATGATTATGCAGGTCATAAGGTTTACTAATGTATTATAATGGTATTCAACTCTTCTATCGCATTATTTTTATAAATATATTATGAACTAATGTTACAAAAATATAAAATATTCCACAGAATAATCATCGATAACCATAACATTCAAAGAATGCTCCAAAATGCTCCAACCTGCTTTCAACATACTCTAACCTGCTTCAACCTGCTAAAACCTGTTTCTTCGTGCTCCTACCTGCTTCAATCTGTTCAAACCTGATCTTACCTGCTCGTACCTACTAATTGTTAATCAGACTTGCGACAAACTGTTCAACTTACTTCAATCTGCTTTAACCTGCTAAACGCTCCTTCAAGACGCTGAAAATAAATAAACCTTGAAGGTAGAGTGCTTGGCCCTCTTCATGGTATAGGATTGCTTAAGAAATGGGGGTGCAGAATATTCCTTGCCCAAATGGACTCCCCAGTTATTGTTTACAAGATCAGAATCTCGTCTAGTGGTACTACCACATAGTCAAAGCCTGCCAACTTTTTGTCTTCAATTGATGCGCACTGAAAGTTGACACTAGTTTAGGGAAGCAAAGTCGTGAATTTGCTTGTAAACATTGGTGTGTTCACAGCTAACGGTACAACGCTAGGCTTTTGTTGTGAAGAATAGTCGTACTGTCTCTTAGGCACAACTTTGGAGTGCTTGAGAATAAGGGATGAAGCCAGGTTTAATAATGGGTCAAGCTGCGTTAGGACTATGGCCCCACTCAGCCGAAAAGAATCCTTGACTAGCTTGTGCTACTCTGATGTACACGATTCAGCACGGCGTAGTTGATGAGGCGGAGCTACTTACGATGTATTCTTCACAACTTATGATATATTTTATGCATCTTGTGTTCAAAGTTTGGACGGACTTAGAATATATATTTTTTAACTTATAATAAGTACTTATCACCAATATTCAACATATTTCAGCAGAATTTAGTACCATTTAGTACAATTCGGCACAATTTAACACTTGTAACACTACTTAATTGATTAGATTGTGATTAAATTTCAATCACTTAATTTTTTTATCAATAATTAGACTTATTTTACTAATAATATAAATAGGCTTATTATTGTTATTTTAAAATCCTTTAAAATTGAAAAAAAAATTTACAATATGTAGCGAAATAAAATATTTCACACTTATAGGATAATATAAAAAATATTAATATTATTATATTCGTAAAATGCATATTATTTGATGAATTATTATATTATGTAAATACATAGATTTGTCATAAATTATGTAAAACTTGCATACTTACTTTAATAATGTAACTAAAACTAAAAGATTTTTTTAAACAAAATGAATCAGTCTCTTTGCGGGCAGTGATTAGGGCTGTCAAAAGTTAACATGATATGATTACTGATCCGAACCGAATACAAAATTAAGTGGGTTTGGGTAAAGATTTTCAGCCACTTTATAAAATGGGTTGACACATTTAACCCATTTAATTAATTGAGTTAGATTTAGGTTGAGAATTTTAACATGAAAAAAATACCTATTTAACCAGTTTAATTAAGTGGATTAGATAAGTTGATTAGTCTACCCAATTCCCATGTACTTTTTGAGGGAAAATTGTGAAAATGTGGGGTTTAATCAAGTTAATATTTATTTTGTGATTGTGATTCTTATGAATCATAGACAATAGTTATATTATGATGTTATATTAAAATCAAAAAATTGATCTATCATGCTTGGTAATAATATTTTAGTCAAAATATAAAGCGTGTAAACAGGTAATCGGATAACCTGAACCTCACCCATTTATATTAAACGGATTAATGTGTAAATTTCAGGTCAACCCGTTTAAAAAATAAACGGGTACACGTCAATATTTTCAACCCGTTTAATAAACGGGTTAGGTTCAGGTCGAGGATTTTTCAACTTATTTAAGTTCGATATGAACACGAATTTGACCCAACCTGACCTATTTGACAGCCTTAAGTGATGTCTTCAGAGATAAAATTGCCTATATTTAGATCTCCTCAAACTTCGTGAAAGTAGACCTGCACTGGGAGGAGGAGTTGTTATTGTTGTTGTTTTTTTTTTTTAAAAAAATATCACTAATCACAAATTAATAATTTTACTACCAAATTTTATACCCAACATATTCTTATATCTAACTTTAACTGTATTTCTTGATTTTTTACTTAAAATTACCATTCTTGTTTTCCTCTTAACAATTTACTTATGAACGAAAATTATATTGTAGAGAACTCAAACCCTACTATTTACTACACCATCTACTGGTAAACTGACTTCTAATTTACTAACAATTGCCCAAAAATGTGTATTTTGGATATTTCTAATTATAATCATTCTCAAAATTGAGTTATTTTTACAATCCATTGCTAGGTACGCATGAAATTATTGTGTTAATAACACAAGCCGAGCATATATTTGTAACCTATTTGTGTATTATGCATATCACATAAAAAAGTCATTTAAATAAAAAAACCATAGCATATAAAATACAACGTGTTGAAAAATGATCATATTCTTCTACAACATAAATAAATACGTATTTATAAGTGCTTATTTTGGCTATATACAATAGTTACGCAATTGTATAAATACAATTTCATGCTTAATTTCACTTAGTCCCTAATTGGAAGCTCATTTAGTACTATTCAGCATGTTCCAACATGTTTCAATATGATTTAATATGTTTCAATGTCTTTTCACATGGTTTAGCATATTTCAATAATAAGCATTAGTAAGTATTTGTCACAAGTCAAAAAGACCATGTCCTTAGTTTCGTTGTGCACATCCTACTTTTCTTGAAACTACTTACCTTATTTTGTGTACATCCTCAATTGATCTTTTTCATTTACTTTGTTTAACTCGTGTATTACTTTTTCACCCTTTATTTTGTTTCCAATTAGTTCATCAAAATTTTCCTTCTTACCTGCATTATTTGTAGTGACATCAACCAAAGTGCACGACAAATACGCTTACAAGATTGGGTATTATCTATTGTAACATTTTGCAAAATGTATTATAAATATGCTTGACAAATTTTGATTAAATCTAAAGTGTCACATTTCATCAATCACCCTCATTTTCTCTAGAGGTCTCTTGGCCTCGCCATGGAAGGGATAAGTAAGGGCATAGGCATAGCCAACCACGTTTGAACGTCTCCAACTTGGATGTTAAATATTGGGGTCCTCTTAGTTTGAGTCAACTTTGAAGGCCAGTGGGAAAACCTTTAAAAACTGACAAATGTACAATGGAGAATCCAAAATAGGCTATGATTCTTATTGAGGTGAAAATAGTTTTAGAATTGGTTAAAAATTGAATGAATGCAATAAATAAATCACAAAGATAATATAAACGAGTAATAGCAAATCAACACCGGAATTTATGTGGAAAACCCAGTGTAGGAAAAACTGCGACGACGATGAGTCACAAATGCACTATAGAGAAGAGGAGTAAAGGATCGATCTTAGAATAATACGTTTTAATAGGAAGATCGACTAGAGATTACAGAACTCTCTATAACACTCTCTCACAAATCTAGTAAAATTGAAGTGAACACTAAATGATATTTTCTGTTGGTGTGTTGAGAAGGTAGGAGGCATGTAAAGGGGTAGGATGAGGGAGAAACCCACGAGAAACTCTAACCGCCGCAACTAAATAGCCGCCGTCCATCACAGGCGGTGAAGTGTGAATTGGGCTAACACCCAACAATCTCCACCTTGGACTAATTTTCACTAACTCTAGGCCACATCGTCTAAGGGGCCCCGAAGGGTGGATCAAAGGTGCTGAATACCAGCTAAGTCCAAACAATGTTGGAACTTAGCAATAGGAAGTCGCTTAGTGAGCATGTCTACAGGATTATCGGCTGTATGTACCTTTTTGACAATAATATCTTATGCAGCTATAGTATCTCTGATATAATGGTACCTGATGCTAATATGCTTGGTCTTAGAGTGATATGCATCATTCTTGGTGGGATGAGTAGCACTCTAACTATCTCATAACACCGTAGTGACGTCTTATGAAACAGCAGGCTCCGTAAGAAGACCCTTCAACCAAGTAGCTTCTTTCACTTGCTCAATTAAAGCGATGTATTCTGCTTCAGTAGGAGATAAAGCTGCAACAGGCTGTAGGGATGCTTTTCAAGAGATAGCACCAGCACAGAAAGTAAAGATATAACCTAAAAAAGGACTCTTGCGATCAAGACCTCCACCATAATCGAAGTCAACGAATCCTACAACGTTGTAAGTTGCAGTCTTGGACTTATCAAACACTAGGCACCTGTCGAGAGAACCCTTCATAGAGCGAAGGATCCATTTCATAGCTTCTCATGATCCTTACGAGGATTATGCATATCACACCTCACCATACTAACTGCATAGGCTAAGTCAAGCCTAGTACAGACCATAACATACATAAGGCTCCCAACTGTAGTAGAATACGGGACATTGAACATCTCTATTTCCATTGTAGATGCTGGATAAGACTTGGCTAATAATTTGAAGTGAGCAGCTAAAGGGGTAGGAATTGGTTTACAATTACCCATATTGAACCTATCAAGCACCTTCTCTAGGTATTTCTTCTGAGATAGGCAGAGTTTACTGGCTTTTCAATCTCTATGAATCTCTATGTCAAGTATTTTCTTAGCTGCCCCTAGATCCTTCATTTCAAACTCATTGCTAAGTTGAAATTCCAACCTACTGATTAAGGACTTATCCTTAGATGCAACGAGCATGTCATCAGCATGCAGTAATACATAAATGAAGGAATCACTGAATTGTTGAAAATATATACAGTTGTCATAGTGACAATGTGTATAGCCCTATCATATCATAAAAGCATCAAATCTTTCATACGACTATCGCAGTGCATGCTTTAGGCCATATAGAGACTTCTTCAAGTGGCTGATATAGTTTTCCTTTTCAGGAACTATAAAAGCCTCACGTTGTCTCATGTATATCTCTTCCTCTAAGTCTCCATGGAGGAATGTAGTTTTTACATCAAGTTGCTCCAATTCAAGATCAAATAATGCAACAAATGTAAGTGACACTCTAATGGAGGTATGATGTAATACAGGAGAGAATATCTCATTAAAGTCAATATATTCCTTCTGGTTGTAGCCTTGAACAACCAGTCGTGCTTTTCATCTTGCATCTTCAACTGCAGAAATGCTTTCTTTGCTTTTGTAGATCCATTTAGCCATTAGGGCACGACGACCCTTGGGTAGTTCACACAACTCCCAAGTTTCATTCCTGTATAAACTCTCCATCTCGTCTTGCATTGCCAAAAGTGAATTGGAAGAATTGGGACAGGAGATGGCTTCAGACTAGGTAGAAGGTTCAATACCTTCAGGTATGTCCTATGTAACAGCTAAGGCATATGCTATTAAACCGTCTTCATCGTCAGTGGAATAACATGCATGGTTCTTGATTATCCTGCATTGTCTGTCACAAGCAATGGAGCAGCTATCTAAGGTCTTATGCTTCTCAGAACTAGGAATGTCATAGATATCGGGGTTGTTTCTTCAATTTGGTCCTCACTACTAGAATGAGAAACAATATCTCCACCTTGAAGAGCATATGAAGAAACCTCAAGCTCCACGTTCTCATTGTCATCCTGTAGATTACCTGTAGGGATAGTAGATTTTGGTTCAGGAAAACACATAGCAGTTTCATTAAAGGTAATATCACCAGTTTGGATAACTTTTTTGGAGTTAAAACACCAAAGCCGATATTCCTTAGATACAGAGGCATAGCCTAGAAACATACATTTAGTAGCCCTGGGTGCTAACTTCCCATTGTTGACATGTGTAAAAATAGAATAGCCAAAAACTCTTAATATAGAGTAGTCAATAGGATTATCTGATTAGACTTCTTCTGGAATTTTAAAATCAATGAAGGAGTGAGTAGATCAGTTCACCAGGTAGCAATTACGGAGACAGTCTCTGCCCAAAATCTCTGTGATGTTACATATTAGCATTGGAGATCATACAACAAGCAGAGTCCTATTGATGCATTCTATAACCCCATTCTGCTGAGGCTTCCTAACTAGGGTATTATGTCTGGCAATGTCTTAGGTAGCACAGAACTCATTGAATTCTAATTCACAGAACTCAAGACCATTATCAGTTTTGAGCTTCTTTATTTTCTTCCTATTTTGGTTCTCTATGAGTGTTTTAAATTTCTTAAATATAGGAAAAGCTTTGTTTTTCTGTCTTAAGAAATAAACCCAAACTTTTCTAGAGAAGTCATCTACAAAGGTCAACATATAACGTTTTCCTCCAAAAGAAGAAACTCTAGAAGCATCTCACAAATCAGAATAAATATAATTAAGGGTATCTTTAGTATGAGGTGTGGCAATAGAAAAGCTAACCTTCTTTTGTTTTCCAAACACATAGTGATTACAGAAAACAAGCTTACCCGCACCTTCGCTGCAAATAGACCTCACTTGCTAAGAATTGTCATTCCCTTCTAACTCATGTGGCCCAAGCGAGTATGTCATAATCAAGTAAGGTTTTCTTCGAATGAGGTAGTAGTGACTGTGGCAGAACCAGTAATGGTAGATCCTTGGAGAATATAGAGACTCCCATGTCTTTCTCCTTTCATAAGAACCAGAGCACCTTTGTACATTTTCAAAACTCCATCTTCACCTGAATACTTGCGCCCGTTGGGTTCAAGAGTGCCAAGGGAGATAAGATTGCACTTCAGGCTAGGAATGTGATGGGCATTAGAAAGAGTTCTTACCATACCGTCATGAGTTTTGATTTGAACCTGAATCTAGTGGCTCATATGTTGAAAACCAGTCCCCGTGGGGACATATATTATAGGTGCAACCAGAATCTAGAACCCACTCTGTAGTGCCTCTGTTGTCCATAGTAGTAGCCACTAGAACATCACTTCCGACCCTTAATCAGGAATTGCAGCTTCTGCAGAATGATTATTGTCTTTCTCCTGCTTGTTCTTCAGTTTGTGGCATTCAATGACTATGTGCCTAGTTTTCTTGCAGTATTTTTAGAACTTATTAGACTTGCGACCTCTTGGTTTGAATCTGGAATTTTTATTTGAGCCCTCCTTTTCAGAGGTTCACCTTCTTACTGACAAACCTTCAGCTTTGTCAGCAGAGCGGACATCAAGATCAAACTTCTCTTTGGACAGTAAGTTAGCCTTAATATCGTCAAAAGATGGAACAACATTGTTACTGTATAGTATAATTTCCTTGAAGTACTTATAGGAAGGGGGCAATGAAACAACCAGCAATATTGCTTTATCCTCATCTTCAATTTTTACTTCCTAACTTTCCAGGTCAATGATAGTGGAATTAAAATCGTCTAAATGTTTTTGAATATGTGTACCTTTAGTTATAGAGAAAGTATAGAGTCGTTTCTTCAGACGAATCTTGTTTGCAAGGCTCTTTGTCATGCGCAAGGCTTCTAGTCGAAGCCAGAGATCTAACGTGGTAGTCTTATCTAGGACTTCATAGAGAACATTAGTCGCCAGGCATGGTTGAATCGTCGAAAGAGCCTTTTCGTCAAGCTTTTCTCACTATTCGTCTATCATGGATTTAGTTTAGGCTCTCTGCCAGCTAGAGCCTTCTTTAACCCCTACTGGGTAAGAACTGCCATTATCTGAACCAGATGTTGAAACTCGTCTTCCCGTCAAACTTGGGAATATCGAACTTTGTGACGGTTGCCATTCAACAACATTGCTTTGGTACCATTTGTTCGGATCGATTACAAATTGAATGAATGCAACAAATAAATCACAAAGATAATATAACTGAGTAATAATAAATCAACACCGAAATTTACATGGAAAACCCTGCGTGAGAAAAATCACGAGCGACGATGAGTTACAAATCCACTACAGAGAAGAGGAGTATAGGATCGATCTCAAAATAATACATTCTAACAGAAAGATCGATAAGAGATTACAAAACTCTCTGTAATACTCTCTCATAAATCTCGTAAAGTAGAGCTGAATACTCAATGGTATTTTCTGTTGGTGTATTGAGAAGGTGGGAGGCGTGCCCTTCATAAAGTGGTAGGATGAGCGAGAAACCCTAACCATCACAGCTAAACAACCTTTGTCCACCACAAGTCATGGAGTGCAAATTGGGCCAAAAGCCAAGAAATAGGAGACAATTTCCCTCAAAAAGTGGATTTTATGACTGAAAAGGGCTAACTACTTAAGCGACAACCACATTATAAATGGAAGCCATCCAAATGCAATCCCCATAAAGGTTTTTTTTCCTCTCTTCTTTTGACGCTGAAGACCAGTGTAGAATTTAAAGAAAAACAATACTTAGCTTGTCTGGAGGCGTATGCAAAGACAATTTGAGGAACCAAACCAACAAGTAGTGATATCTGAACAATCACTACTGGATGATGGATTTACTATAGTGCCTTGTAAAACAGCAACTAGAACACCTATTACCCCTAAACTTATGTCTGATGGAGTAAATGTCGATGAATATAATGTGTCAGATCACATGGAGGACATACTACGTAAGGACTTTGGCCTCCCCCATGAGCATATTCAACTAGAATATTAGAGGTTTTAATGACCTTAATAAGAAAAAGGATGCTAAGACATTCTTTTGGAAGCTCAAATCTGGGCTAGTAGTTGTAGTCGAGACTAAGATCAAGAAGAAAACCTTGCTTCCATCTATGATAATCTGTTTTTTGGATGGTGTAGTTTTGCAATCATACACATTACCCTAAGTGGAGGGTTTGGGTGGTGTGGAATTTAGTTGGATATTCATTTGATGCTGTTGGTAGTTCAACTTAACATGTATACTATGAAGTACATCATATGAGTGGAGTTTTTTTTCAATGGCATTTATATATGGCTTCAATAAAGAGGACCAGAGGATACCTTCTATGGACTCGTCTGGGAAATATTTACCAGTGCATGGATGACCCTTGGTGTGTGTTGGGTGGTCTCAATTACATCTTGGGGGCTAATGAAAGACTAGGTGGAGCATTAGTCATGCAAATGAATTGCTTGAGTTCAAGCAATCCGTTAAAGATTGTGAACTAATGAACAATGTCTCCACTGAGCCTTCTATATATGGTCCAATAGACAACATGGTGGTCTTAGAACCTACTCTGGAATTAATATACGTTTGATTAATTAAAAAAAATGGATACTAAAGCTTGATATGGCGATTGAATTCTTGCCTAAAGGAATCTCAGACCACTCTCCTATTTTGATATTTTTATAGAGTTTAAACACGAAGGAGGACCATTTGGATTTTGTGGTATGGGAATAAAACACCTTAGTTTTAAAGATGTTGTTTAACATGGCAGTGACACTGAAGTGAAGGGGTGCTACATGTTTCAATTGCTATAGAAACTCAAGAAATTGAAATATCTTTTAAAGAATCTCAACAAACTCACTTTTAAAATATACACCACCAAAGAGAAGTTAAGAAACTTCAACTTGAAAGGATCCAACTTTAGCTACAGGTAGATCCATTGAATATTGAACTTCAGAGTCAACAACATCACTTGAGGACTGAATATTGGAATGCACTTAATGCTTCAAATGCCATGGTGCAACAGCAGAGTAAGAGTGATTGGATTGCTAAGGGGGACCAATGTTCAAAAATGTTTTTGGCCTATGTCAAACAGATAAAGTAGATAACCTACGCTAACTCTATTATAGAAAATGGACATTGTATAAAAGGAAAGGATCAGGTTAGTGAGCATATAAGTAATTTTTTTCCAAACCATTCTGGGAACTGATGCTTGTAGAAGGAGTACTTGTCTGGACAAGGTGTTCGCACAGTGGTTTAGAAAACCTCGTTACAAACCTTTCAATGCCATCATAGTGAAAGAGGCTATGTTTAGTATCCCATCTGCAAGATTTCTAAGGTGAAACTAGGGGTCTTGTGACTAAGTAGTTCTAGAATTCTTTAAAATAGGGAAGTTACTCAAGCAAATTAGTCACATAAACTTGGTTTTAATACCTAAAGGAAAATTTCCAAGTTTTGCTGGAGATTTCAAGCGAATTGCTTATTTCACTGTGCTGTACAGGTGCATACCTAAGCTGATCTACAAGAGATTAAGGCTAATATTTGCTGACCTAGTTGATGTGAACCAATGTGCCTTCATAATTGGAAGGAAGATGGCCTAGAATGTAATGCTTTATCAGGAACTCACTAGGGGCTACTACAGAAAAAATTGTCCTCTAAGATGTGTCATGAAAATTGACTTGTAAAAAGCTTAAGGCCAGGGTTTAAGTTCCCTTAATGATTTGCTGATTGAATAATGAGTTGTCTCAAACCTAACTATTTTTCTATCCACATTAATGAAGATAGTTGTGTCTTTTCAAGGATAAATAGGACTCAGACAAGGGGATATGAAAGCACCCTATGACCAATGGTCCGTGGTTCCCGGGGGGAGGTTCGAGCCAATGGTCGTGATCCATGGTGATGGACTGGTGTTTTAATTTTATAGATTCATTAGTATATTTTCAAAGGAAATGCACAAACCTATAATTATTAGAAAATACCCAATTTCTTCTTTCAACCAAATTCTTCAAATCAAAGTGACAATTAAGGGATGCAAGGTTTGATTTTAAGAAGAAGAAATGTTTTTTTTAATAAGACCATAATTCTCGAGAATCCTCAATAGGGTTTAAAGAAATGACTCCATGACTATGAACCATGAAAATGGATTTGGGAGTGAAACTGCGATCCAATGGATGGTGAAAACCACCATTAGATCGTTTGTTTCAATAGCAGCCTTCACTAGAAGTGAATATGTTAGAACTTTTGTTTTTCAGTTTTATGAAAAAGGTATTTTTCATGAATTAGTCTTATTTAGTGAGGCATCTAATAAGGCAAAGATTTTTGGTGACTACTTATGAGTAAATCATTTTAGAAGAAGTGGAATATACAAAAAAGCAATAAATTTTGTTGTTCACTTTATTATGAGTTTATTTTTATTTTATGGACGAAAGAATAAGCATTAAGCATGTAGTCTTGGAGGATCAAATAAAAACACGAGAAGAAGACAGAATGAAAGAAAGTGTTGAAGAAATTATTCTCTTTGGCTTATGGCCCTTAGGACCTACTTAATCTGAGTAGAGCGACAAAGCGTTGGTTTTTAGTTTCCATTCCTCCAAAGTATGTAAGGTAGGAAGACTAGTCCTTTTTCAAAAGAAGAACTCTTTTAAAAAGTTTTTAGTGAAGAATTTGGTCGAGTTGTGTTACTACCAGGTTTTGAGAGTTTTTGTATGAGGGGAGAATGAGGTAGAGTTCTGCCAGGTAGTTCTTTTTTTTGGGGGGGGGGGGGCAGAGGATACAGTAGAGTTTCCTCTAGGTGAAAAGTTGTCCCTTTTTTTAAATGAGGGGTGCATGCCTCTTTTTATAACGCTACCAGGGTGAACAATCAAATCATTTTTATCCTTCATATTTGTAAAATGGGGTATAATTGCATTGATTAGCATACAATTAGCTAAATCAATCTCGGATTAGCTTGATTGTAGCTATCATTATTAAAATCATGCGAGATTTTAGAAGATGGGTGCAATGCAGCACCTAACGACCTGCATTGACCTAGTGGCAACCATTAGGCTGAAGAAACTTGTTGCTAGGTCCTAGTGATAGTGATGATCATGCCACTGGTCCCCTATTTCTACGTCAGGAAAATTGCATTGCTTGTGGGAGTTATATCATGAGGCAATGTGCCACCTTACTGATGACTATGTCACTCACTCATGCTCATGGTCTTGGGTTCAAACCTCTGCGTAAGCAAATTGTGCAAATCCTAAGCTTTTTGTTCTTTTTGCAATTATTTTTGAAAATTTTAGGTCTTAAATGCTTTTAAAACTTTTTAGGATTTTTTTTGCACTAGGAAAACATTTTATTTACGGAGTAATTATTAGGAATCCAAGTTAGCGTTACCTTACCCTCAGCAGATAATTATTAGGCAACAATGCACTGGACATGCCCTCACATGGTTAATCTAGAATCTCGCGTACACCATTTTGGTGCTTACAGAAGCCCGTAATTTGGCCGAGGTCTTCAAGGAACAACAAAAAGTATGAAAAGTCATGCACGAAGTATATATAAGAGCGCTTTCGAGGACGTTTAAGCCTTGCCCCGGAAGCACAAATCTTGTTTGAGGGAAAAATGTCTTGAACGTTTTTGTATCTTGTTAAGAAAAGAGTGTTTTAAAAGGTTTGGGTGTCATCGCCTAGCTTGAGAGTTTGAACTCCTGTAGAGAAGATTGAAACATATTAAGGCTTGATGGTATCACACCGGTAAAATCATTTTCAAGTGTGATGGTCCGACACCAATAAAATCATTTTGAGGCTTGATCGTCTTACACCGATAAAATTATTTTGAGGCTAGAAGGTCTTACACCAATTAAAAAAAAAAAATTTAAAGGTTGAAAGTGTCAACGAATTCAAAAATTAGAGGGTTAATGGTCTCTAACATTTAAAAAAAATTGAGGCTTAGAAGTGTCTATTATTTCAAAATTCAAGGCTTGAAGCTTTTCATTGTTTTAAAATTCGAGGCTTATAGGTCTCTATCGTTTCAAAATTCAAGGCTTGAAGGTCTCTACTTGCTCAAAAAATTTGAAAAGAACTTTTAAAAAACTTTCGTAGGATAAAGAAAATTGAAGGGATACTTGTCATTTTTTGCATGGTTGTAGGACCAAGTTTAATGAATGCATCGGACATTACTCGTACCCGAGCAGACAAGTTGTCTTTCTTTTTTCTAAAATCAGGTCCTAGTGGCATGACTGGGACTCCTCCTAAGTTCAAATGCTGAAATGGCAACATGATTAGGTGTGTTGCCTAGTTCCATTGACATGATTTGCACCCAATAGTAGCTGTTAGCCCATTCCACCTGCTGTTGGGCCATCAGAATAATAAAAAAGCTTTCTGCAATCTTTCTTCAAGATTCTTTACATAGCCTTTTGATTTTCTCGCTCTAAAACTCATATTGGCTCTTTCAAGCTCCCAAACGTTTCATTTTTCCTCAACTCAAGAGGCAATTGCTCCATTTGGTTTGTTTTCGCATTGTTTAATCAATTCTTAGCATTTTGAGTTGAACTTTTAAATTTGGTGGCCATTTGGAGGATTTAAGGGTTTGCCTGGTTTGGTTGCGTGAACCTCCATTTTTGAGAATTTGATAGGCAAATTTATGTGATAGGATGTTCTTAGAGTGTAGAGAGTTATTAGGAATGAAAATTGGGCTTAGTTCTTATTACTTTTTTCCTAAGTCTCAATTTTTGGTTCTACCAAAATTCCTACATAAATTCTGCCGAAAATTTGTTGCATAGATTTTGAGTGTTGTACGGGGTTTGAACTCCACCCTTTTAACTCGTAAACTAATTTTTGATGCTTTGCATGTACATTATGACTAGTGCTCATCATCCTACTATTTGTCGTTGAGGCAACAGCAGGTTGTTTGAGAACTATTGTGGAACTAGATCCTGGAATTACAACAGTTAGATTGATACCTCCAACTTCTTGTCCTGGGAAGATGAGCACCAACATATTTCTGACAATGCTTGGCAAGGAGTGGTAAGTTCTCTTCCCTGTTTATTAATGCCTTTTTTTCTTTTTGTAATTCCTGAATCTTCTAAGTCAATTTGATGTTCTTTCCTTTTTTTTTTTGGGAAAAGGAGGACTTCGTGAAAGGATATAGGAATCTCAAGAACATTGGGTGCCTTCATGAGAGGCTTTCCAATGTTGTTAAGATAAAGATGATGTGTGTTGGCTTTAACCATCTGATCAGGGCTTGGTAAGGCCTGGAAGGCACCTGATCATTGCTTCTTCAGGGGTTTGATGAAGAGGTTTTATAATACTACCAGCATTTTTCATTGCCCCTTGGGTAAGATAACAATCACCCCCACAAACTTTTGGATGCTGATTAGGGTTCACTTCTGGTCGAATCTGTTGAAATACTACCCAAACTTCTAGTTGGAGATGTTGAAGCATGTAGAGTTATTTGGGTCTCCGACTAAGAGGTGGCCTGTTAAATCCAAGTCTGTTCAATACTCCTTAATCAAGGAGGCATTGGATGGACCCTTAGATAACATCTTTCATAAGCAGATGTCATGCCTTTTCATGGCACATCTCATAGATAGTATGGAGAAATTTTTTCTTATGGTGACTTAGGGGCTTTTTGAAGGTGCTTGAGCTAAGCTTTGCTTGCTTGTTTTGTTCAAGCATTGGAATGCTTTAGCTTGCCATTTGAGTCTTGTTTTCCTTATAGTCGTGGCTTTTGGATCACTTCTCCAAGATTGCTCCTAGCACTAAAGGCACTAGATGAGTGCCTATTATGATGCGGTAGACTCGCAGCAACTTCACGAGCAAGGTTTATGTCCTTAAAGACATCAATCGTTTTAGATTGGCCTAGAATGGCCAGACCATTAGGGAAGTAAGCACATTTTCCTTTCTTTGTTGCCTGATACCCTTAATTACTTTTGAATTCTTAAAGTGCTTAGTTCCTGGTTTGCTTTAGGTAACTTGGGATTGCTAGGTGGATGTTGGGATTGTTCCTATTTACATTAGCAACACTCCCATAAAAAGTCCTTATTGAGGGGGTGTAAGGACCATATCCCACTGACCCAAGTGTGATTCCCCCATGAATGGTTAGCCCTCTTTGACTTGGCACCGTCTAGCTTTCGTGAGGCATTGGACCTTAGCTTGGTTTTCCTCTCCCCAAAAGTAATCTTCTTTATTTTCTCCCCAGAAATCATCATCTCTTGCTTCAGTAAGCCAGTATCCTCCGTGAGTTTCATATATATCCTCATCCTCACTTTCCCATAAGTCATGAACTTCTGAATACTGTGCGGGTATGTATGCCTTTGGCTTCGCCCCCTGAGTCCTCTGTATATATATGGATGGATCCCATTCTTTTTTTAATTGGTGCTGATGGTAAACATGCTTTCATGATCTCTGTGTGAATTTTTATCATTGTTAGGCTTCTAAGCTGCTTTAGGCAAAGGGAACTACCCCAATGTGAACATCCTTTCTACCTTGTTCTTGAAAATCCAGAAGTTCTCGATATCATGCCCTTAAGTCCAATGATATTTGCAATATTTTGTTAGATCAAATAACTTGGTCTGCTTGATAACTTCAATTTCTGCCTTGACCTGAGGAAGATTGATCTTTCCTTTAGCCAGTAATTGTTTTAGAGCCTACATATAGGTGGTCCTCATGGGTGTATACTCAGCGTAGTGATTTATCACATGCACTTCTTCAAAGCTGCTAGCCTTTTTATCCTTACTCTGGTAGTTGCATTTTTAGTTGCTACCAATCTTTACAGATGCTTCTCTAGCCAATTCTTCTTCTACAAGCATACCCACATTCCTTAGTGTAGTGAAATTTTCAAATGGTGTGAACCACAAGTTCTGCTTATATGCCGGTTGGAGATTCTTAATGAACAATCTTAACTTGATCAGCTTTTGAAGGCCGATCCACCATATAAACAGCCTTCATCCTCTACCTGGCAAGGTAATTAGAAAACATGCCAGAAAACTCTTTCTTTTCTTCTTGCTTGATTAGTTCCAAGTCCCTAAGTATGAATGGGAGGTCAACATTGTATGAATACTGACATAAGAACTCCCTGCAAAGATCATCACATTTCATAACCTTTCGTGGGTCAACAACATTATACCATTTGATCACATCCTTGTCAAAGGTCCAAGGAAATAAGAGGTGGAAAATATCCTTGTCAATCCTATTTAGAGTCATAGTACTAACAAAGTTCCCCACATAATAATGAGGGTTTTCAGTTTCATGGAAGTTGATGTCTTCATGGTGAATTTCAAAGGTAACTTCCCTTAGGGGATTGAAGTAAATCCTACATAGTCAATGAAGTAGTTGTTAAACATGGTGGATTCCTTGAGCAACTATTCTATACAATATACTTGTGGATTGGTTTGAGGAGCACTACTTCTTCAATTCTTTCTTATTGTCCAACTCTCCCTGTCCATCACCTTTCCTCTTTTCATCCTAGCCCTTTTCATTATTCTACCCTTGTGATTCCTTTTTAAGGTTTAGAGTGCGGTGGCCATCATCTCCATCTTCTTTTCACTCTCCTCCATTCTAGTTTGCATTCTTTCCATCAAATTTATAAGTTAAGCAGTCTCGTTGTTTCCAGCCATTGGAATTGGTGAGGGATTAGACCTTGATTTGGATTTTGACCTTGACTTTGGCCCGATTGGTGGAGTCTCCTTAAACTCTTCTTAAGACAAAGCCTCCCGATTTGTGGACTTCACTTGTATACCCTCTTAGTCTTTTCTATCCTAGTTTATTAACAAATAGTGCCCAGGACTAGCTCATCTTAATACTTTTCAAAAGAAGTTTAAGGCCTTCGAATGAACTATGTTGACTTATGAACTAAAATCTAATGCTTGAGGGCCTCAAAAACTGACTATATGCGATGAATGCAAACCAAACTTGTACTAAAAGGTGTGACAAACTGGAATGGACCCCTACTTGGATCCTGTATGCACTCCCTACTGAGCCTCAGGGTGATTGTCTGCTTTTCCTTAACACTGACTCATGCATAGGCTCCCTTGATCCCGGTCGGGCTCCTATGGACCAAAATTCTACACGTTCTCTTAAATGCACAATAAAATGTGAACTGTATTTTTTTAATTTTAAAAACCTAACTGGGTTCCCTTTTTTTCAACCCGAGGCCATTGTTATGACTTTTATGGATTGAAACGGGGCTAGAGCTTATTCAGTTGTTGAGTCTAAGAGCCGTTAAAGCTCAATTGGCCTAAAAACCATTTTTAGTCTTTAGTCTATTGTTCCTATACTTGACCCTTCCCAACCTAGATGCTATTAAGACCATAAGTTTCAATGCATAGTCTTTAGGGTTGGTGGTAATTAAGTTACACAAAAAATAAATCTGCGCATGCTAGTGAGTTCTATCCCAAGCGCTAGAGTTCTACGTTACAAGGGGTTTAGGTCAAATTTAGAACAATCCTCTCATGACCCAAATACTTCGTACATCATCCGTGATAGGATTAAACATTTTGGTGCTTCCCCGTATCATGTAGACCAAGAAAGTGTGTCACGAGTAGATGGAACAACTGCATACTCAATTGAAGGTCTAATGGATCCACTGAGTTAACCAGTTTATTTCACAAAGAGTAATAATGGGGTTTTACCTAGATGCAATTTTAATCCGATATAGCAACACCTTTTGAAGTAAGAATACCTATTGCAAATATAAGTAGAAAATAATTTTTCATATTGATTTTCAAATCTCACCCTCTTTTTCTTTTTTTTTTTTTAAAATCCCTAGTTAAGTCGCCTCTGTAAAGCCGACATCTCAGGGTCTACCCCCTGTTAGGAGATAAATTGTCCTATTTTACGTGCCTCTTTCACCCATTTTTAGCTCGTATAATAACTTAATCGTTAGGATTTTTTTACTTGTTTTATTTATGTTTTGTAGGAAATAACTTCAAATCGAGCAAACGTCGCAAAAGGAGCAAAGACAGGACAAAGCGAAGAAAAACAGCAAAAACCGACAAAAAGGGACAGTAGGAGGCGAACCATCGTGCCAGAGAAGTGGCACGGTGGGACCGTGCCACTTGGCACGGTCGTGCCCTCGAGCCGTTTGCCGTTCACTCGATTTTTAATTTAATCCTCCTTTGGTATTTTTGCATGGGGGTCGTTCGAGGCTTCTCCTAGGGCGATTTTTAGAGTAATTTAGGTTAGGTTTTAGCAAATAAAACCTCAATAGGAGGATTAGTTTAGGATTGAAGATTGTGATCTTAGATTCAACATTTGGATTTCAAGTTCCTTCTATCAAGTCAAGATTAAGTTTTCTTTCTCCTTCTCTCTTTATTTCATATCTTGTTCTTGTTTATGTTTGGCTAGTTTAATTCTTGTATTTGTTTTGCTTAGTTTCAATGTTTAGTTTTCATTGTTAATTCATGTTTGTTTAGTTGTTTAGATTTGATTTATTTCATTCTCTTTCTTTTCTTGTTCATGTTCATGTTCTTGTCTACTAGTTTAGCTTTTCATGTGTTTGTGATGTTTAGTTGGTAGATTGTGTTGGCTTAGATTGTGATTAGCCTTTTGATGGCTAATTAGTCTTGTATTTGGCCTAACCATACCCAATCTATGCCTAGAACTTAGAATTTTCTTTTACGCCCGCCAAGTGCTCGATGAAATATTTGAGAGAGCTTTCATCCATATTTTTAGGCGAATGACTTATGCTGAGAAGGGAGGTCAATTAGCTACTGCGGAAGAGGGAACAGCTGAGTTCGGGACATAAAAATAGTATCCGAATCGAGTTAGGTCTGAGGGTTACTAATTTTGTGGTCTAATTGGGCTAACCCCATGAAAATAGGTAGTTAGGCTAATTAAACTAGCTCATGACCCTTGAGAGAGGGCTTGGGTGGTCTTCGATGGTGCAATCGACCAACTCTAGTTTGTGATGTAGTTTGAGTAGGTTAGGACTCGTCTCGATTAGTTGGCTCGTCCATTGATCAAATCACAACTCTAAGTCACTTCTTCTATATTTGTTAGTGTAGTTTAGTTTCCCTCCTTCGTCACCTTCGATTTCACCTAGATTGATATGCTGTAGTGAATCCTGGTAGTTGGAAACACAACTCTTTGCGGACAACACCTCAAGTACTCAACGATACACCTTGCACTTGGGGTTTATAAATATTAAAACTTTTTTTTACATCACCCTCTAGGTGCAGTCCCCCCAAGAATAGTTAGGCTTCTCGCTAGATATTGGAATTCAAAATTGGTTTTAGTATTTTTTTCAAGAAAAATCATACCATGGTGGGATAATGGATTGGAGCAGAAAATTGGTTGGATTCCAGACAACACTAGTTGCATGATCCAGAGACCCAGGCAGCAGTCTAATGCACAAACCGGACCACGTTCTCTTTTCGTCATTCTAAGAACAATGACGAAAATTTTCATTTCGTCGTTAAAACTATTAACGACGGGACCAATAACAACGGACAACGACCAACTTTTTTCGTCGTTAAAGCTTTTAACGACGAAAAATAATGCATTTAACGACCAACTTTTTCGTCGTTAGAAAACTAGTTTTTAGTAGTTCTAGTTCCTAGTCCAAACGATAGCATTGTCTTAGATCCAGACCCTATTTTTCCTTAAATAAAAAATTAAAAAATAAAATAAACATGAGATAAAAGTAGTCAAATTAATTAAAAGAGTCGCCAGTGAGTTTTTAGAAAAACTTACAAACCAAGTGCACTTTTTGAAACGAGCGATATCGAAGGGACGCAGAAGGGACAAAAGGCTCATGTGAACCATAAACCAAAGGGACATTGAAAGGGACATTAATCTTGCTTCAAAAAGGTTGTTGAAAGGCCCCCGAGTGATCCATAATATGGTGAACATCTGACTCCATAGTTACGCACCGAGGATCTAGGTTCGGGGGCGAAGATACGATGTCATGATGGAATGCATCACAACCCCATCCGTTATCATCGAAAACCTCTACTAACCGATGCGAAAAACACAAATCTAATTACATATAAAATACTAAACATGTAGCATGTTAGAATTACTCACTCGAATAACAGAACTCAAAGCACAATCTTAGTCTAAGGGAATTAAAATAAACAATTCAAATATTACAATGGGCAAGGATAAAACTAACTAAAAATAACATCTTTATCAAACCTGAAACTAAATAAACTAAAAAGAAGGAAAGCAGAGAGAAATGATGAGGGGAAGATTTGATTTTTGTCCTCCGGATGACCCACTTAATTCATCTGGAAACTTAACAAAAGAAAACACCTTTAAGGATTAACTAATATCTAACTTTCGATGTTAGAGTATTCTCACTGAAATTCTTTCTCTGAAAATTTTCTAGCCTCCCGCTAGTATTTCTATGTAATGTTTCTGATCTTGTACTCAGATTTTTTCATTGTTATTAACCCTAGGGGCAACCCCTAGGGTTAATGTGCTCAAAATATGTGGATTAGCTAAGAAAAATGATTTTTATTTCAACTCCTAGTAGACTTAATCCGAATAAGTAGTGTATTTGGATCAAACTTTACAAAAGGATCTTTTCTTTAAATAAGGAAAAACGGGACAAAAGGCTTCCTTGATAGAGAGCCCGGTCGGGTTCTTGGCAAGGAACCCGACTGGATTCTAAGTTGGGTAAGCCCATTGGGCGCAGTGCTCCCTTTTTCCTTTTTCTTCTCTTTTTTTTTTTTCGTTTTTGGACTTCGAATTTGTGATTTGTTTTGCTGGGATCCCAATGTATGGGTTGTTGCATAATTTTCATCATTGGACATTTTACAAAATTAAAGACATTACTTTTAAGCGTCTACAACGGGCCTTTGAATATATTAGGCACCTTAACAAATGAAGAACCATTAAGTGATTCCCAATTCATTGGCACCTGGAAGGATGAAGCCTCCACATCTGTGGGCCATGTTCACATCCTTCCTTACCCTAGCGTAGATTGTTAAGTGCTTAGGTGGCCAGGATTATGTTTAGCACTTGGAGAAGGGAGACTATGGCAAGTTTATTCTAGAGAGCCTGATGCCTCCTATTGCTCCCAATGTAAGTTTCTTGTTTTTTTATTATCATTTGTTCTACTCTCTTTTCACTATTCTCACTTTGTTAAATGTGATTGTTTGCAGTACCTAGAGGGTGTCTCAATGATGAGTGTCGAGGTCAGGTATACTGACATCTTTGGAGTGCAGTTATTCAAGAGGATTGAGGAGGTCAGGGATGCCACCATCCATGAGTTGCAGAGCATTCCTCCATGGCAAAGGTTAGGCCCTTTTCGCTTCTCATTATGCCTTTTAGCTCTTTCCTTTTCCTCACATTTTTTCCACTTATTGTTTTCTCTTTCCTTTGCAAGTTCAAGAGAGAGGAGAGTATAGCGATGATCTATGTCATGGCTAGACTCAAAGCCACTATTTGTCAAACCAGGCAGTGACACGGCTATCGTTGGGAGGGTGACATGGTTTAGGCAGAATTAACTTACCTTAACATTTGTTGAGATTCTCTTTTTACTAATTCCATGTTTGTCATAGGGAGTTTCTCAACGCCATCACCGGGAGGCTTCTTCTCTTTAGTGCAAGCATCAGTGACAGCGCCCACTTTCAAGATTCAAGGGACTTCCCTTGATTGTCCTTAGGTGTGGTACCTACAGCTTATAGGGTATGACAACAAAGTCAAGCCCCATTTGTGAGTTGCCAGTGGGTGTTGCTCCCTTCCTGGGGTGTAGGCGCCTTTTCTTAGAGGGCACCAGGTGAAGAAAATTCATTTTCTCAACCTCTACCATCTGTAGAGCTATGGTAGCTACCTAGGTCATGGCATAGGGTTCTAGTAGGACTTGGTTATCCACCATTCCTAGTCATTTCGAGATCCCATGGCACTCATGGCCGGTCGTTTCCCTACAACATGCATTCATGTTTCAGGCTCCATAACACTTAGTGGAGTCTCGTTTGCTAGGCTCCTGGTCCTCCGATTTTTTGGCATCATCTAGGGTTCAAATCATAGAAGAGCCTTTTGATTACGAGGTTGAGGATTAGTAGGGGGATGTCCCTCACTTTTTTTATGAATGTCTTATTTGGACATTTTGGACAATTTGTATTTTGCCCTTTATTTTTTTAGAATTTTTGTTGCAGACTTTGCAATTTTGGTTCCTCTTCTTTTTTTTTCTTTTTTTTGGCTCCTTGTTTCTCTAACATGTCATGGTTGATATTGGAGTGTTAATTCTTTAAGTGCCTGCACTTATTATTAGAATTTTGCTTGATGTTGGAGTGTCAGTATGAGGTGCAAGGTCAGGTGAACCAAAAGAGAGTCCAAAATCGTGCAAACGCCAACATTTGTTTTTGGTCAATTGTTTTCAAAACTTTTTAGTTTTAAATGCTTTTAAAACTTTTTAGGACGCCAAGAAAACATTTCATTTGTAGACCAATTATTAGGAATTCATGTATAGTGTTGTCTTACCCTTGTTGGTTAAGGTAATTATCATCACCAGGCAACAATATACTGGACCATTTTGGTACTTATAGGACCCTATGCGCTCTTGATCTTTGTGTTGATATGGAAGTATTTAATAGGATTTTGAAGTACAAAACATCAAACCAATTTGCACTGCCACACTAGATGTAACAACCTCAGGCTATGCTAGCCATCCTTTGCAGATGATTTAATATTGTTCTGCAAGGTTGATAGTCTCTTAGTTAAGTGTATTAAATGACTTTAAAAAGTTTACGAGCTTAGCAGGTATGAAAATTAACCCGCAAAATTCGCAAATGGTAGTCGCAGAGGTCCAACAAGAAGACAAAGAGAAATACTAGCTATCACAGGCTTGTAAACAGGGGAACTTCCTTTAAGATATCTAAGCGTACCAATTATAGCAGGAACATTCTCAACATTGGATTTCCATTTAGTAGTGGACAAAAGCAAGAGATGTGGTACTAGAGATCTGTCTCATATAAGTAGAGGTATTGTCATTAGCAGTATTCTAGTGGGCATTTATGGGTTTTGGGCATCAAATTTTATATTAGGTCTGGAAGTTTGAAGATAGATGAGGTAGTGCGTAAAAACTCTCTCTAAGTTGGCACATATTTATTCTCAAAGAAACCACTTACATCTGACCTGCGACGGAAATACCGACAGAAAAAGAACATTTTTCCGACGGAAAATATGACGCGAAATGTCCCGTCGGAATTCAGCTCGTCGCAGAAAATAGTCCGACGGAAATTTCGACGGAAAACCCTCGTCGGATAGTTTGCAGAGGGGGAGGGACCTCCCCCTCAAAAAAAATTTTTCTTTTTAAAAAATTTTTGGTTCTCAAAAACAAAGAAAAAACTTATATATATCACGACATGTAATAATTACCAAATATAAAGTTTTATATCTGCCAAAAAAAGGTGCTGAATTAAATATTAATCACGACATTCATAAAATACAATTATTTTGGATCTACACGCAGAATACATAAGCTACGCACAGATCATATGAACTAATCAGAATCAGATAAATTTGTGGGATCATCGTCATTGTCATTTTGGGAGTCCTCTTCATCATCAGGATTCAAGTTGATTTGGCTGGAAGAACCTGCATTTTGTCCTTTAAGAAATCTTAAAACTTTTTTCATCATGCGCTCTATCTTCTCCTATTTCTTATGCAATTTGATTTATAGCCTCTGCTTGCTTGGTTTTGCTCTGATTGAGGAGTTATGCTTGCTCTCTTGGATCAAAATACTCAGCTAATGAATGACGTGCAGCTGCAATTGTAGCTGATTTCTTTAACTTGACCCCCTTCGTGCCAAAACCGTATACACGGTCTTTTTTGTCCCAATTTTCTTTAACCCAAAACTCTTCTGGGGTCATAGGGGACAGTTGGGAGCCCTCTTGAGTTGCAGCTTGCGTGTACTCTTACCATTTGTTGTGATGATCCTCCGGAAAATTGTCAAAAATAAAACCATTTCATACTAAACCGACAATTATAATATTTGAATAATCTTTGAATAAAATATGCCGAACTTACATATTTTTTTGCAGATTTTTTATCCACAAAAATTTTGTCTTTCACCTTACAGTGAGTGTCCTTAAATAGTTCCTCACATGTGGATTCCCTACCTAATGTTTTGGCCTAAGGAAAAAAAAAAAGTAACGAGTGATTAAATGTAAACAAGGACGAAAATCTCAATCCATACCATACATTATATATAGGAAATACGCTTATTAATAATCACATTCCTTACCAGGCGCCTTTTCCTTTCACTAATTGAAGTTGAGCCACATGTATGTAACGAAGGACCAAAACCTTCTGCATCACTCAATCTATTCTTTTTATTTTGTTCACTCAATTTCTTGAACTTATCATCCTCACTTCAATGTTTAAGCATCTCATTCCAAACACTAGGTGGTAACCACTTGGGCTTTTTGTTGTACTTCCTAACATATTTAAGAATGTTCCTAAGTCGAGTTGTACCTTCATACTCAAAGTTACGCTATATCTGAGTTTCATTGTTTGGATGCCAGTAGTAGTATTTCTGTGACAAACTTGAAGTATATTAGTAATTAAACATCTCAAACAATCCAATAACAACTTCCAAATTCATTGTACAGAAAATTAACCTTGAACTCATTAAACCATGTGTCTCTCTTAGATTGTAGAACTTTCCCCCACATGGTCCAAGGACGTGGGTACTTACCTGCAAAACTTTCAATAATTTTTTGAACTACGCACTGATATGGAACAAAACTAAGAACAAAAAAAGAATTTGTTAAAAGTAATTACTGTAGGCATTAAAAGAATATGATTACTGAAAAAGTTAGAAAGTTTGTAATGAACTTACGTATCATCATCAGGTTGTAAATATATCTTATTATTGGTACTTGCAGTTTTACTATCAGGTGCAGGACTTTGTCTATCTCTTCCTACCCCTTCATTTTGGACCCCTTCGTTGTGCATTGAGTGGTTTGACATTCTAGGTTAACCCATAATCTGATTACTGTTGAAATGTGGACTAACAGTGTCAAACTGTTGATACAGTAATGGAGTAGCTGAAGTACCACCCATGGAAGGAATATTGGGTTGGATTGGTGACTGCATACCCGCCGAAAAAAGGTGGTTGCATATGGGGTTGCTCATTCATACTACCAAAATAAGTTCCAAATGGTTGAGTTGGATCAAGAAAACCCCCAAACATTCTGTTGAATTCCAAGAGTACACAACCACAAGAGGGGGGTGAATTGTGGAGTCCGATTTTCGCCAAGTAACTGACAAACAGTCGTAGCACTTGAATACAGAGACTGTTTGTAAATCACAAACAAGCTTAACCCTTGTTTGCAGCGGTTGTTCTCAATTGGTTCAGTAGCGAAATTCAAAATAATAAATGCAGAAATAAAGCACACACAATTTTTACGTGGAAAACACCTCTAGCCCAACTGAGGTGTGAAAAACCACGACCTACCTCGTGTAGGATTTAACCATTTCACTAACGGGCTGAACACGTTACAAAAGTAACACTCCTTGTTACAACTTGTAACCCACGTAACCTTCTTCCCTAAGACAGGTTACACCACCTCCAATCACACTATATTGGACACGTCCAAAGTCCACTCGACTATGGACACACTCACTCGCTTTCTAATCTGAGAACAGGAGTACAAAATACCTTACTGGGGTGCTTCTGACTTAAGCAGATATAAGGTACAATGGAGTCCTAGTATGCCAATAGTTTGAAAACTCAATTTTTGCACAATCTTGTCACGGTTTTTTCTTTTGAAATGAAGCTTTAGAAAGCTCTCAATGCTCTGTGAAAAACCGATTTTTCCCTTGTGTGTCTCTGCCGAAAGGAGTGAAAAGATTTTCTTATTTAAGCAAGCAAACCCAACGGCTAACTCCTTTAAAAAAGGATAGAAAAATCTTCTGATTTTGGCAGCTTAGGAGATTTCTTCAGATTTCCAACGGCTAGGAGCAAAGAAGATAAGATTCTCCTAAAATATAGGGATTTGAAACTTATGGGATAAAAACTGATTTAGCCACTTAATATAACCGTGTAATTTAGCCCAAAAAAGATAAAAATCTTGGTTTCAAAATTTGAATCAATCATGGCCTAAAAATAAGGAATAAAGATTTTTCGGATTTTGAAAAAATCTCTAGCAAAAATAGTTTTGCAATCTGCTACATATATATAATAAATAATAATCTTTTAAGGACTTAACTAATCAGCCTAGGATTTCATAAAAGGATTCTTAGAGCAGTCAGCCAACCAAAAGAAATTTTCAAGTAAAACGGATGTGGCCGCTGCAGTTTCAAGAACACCCTAGGCACCCTGTTTGCAGGGTTGTTTTGGAAATGGTGTTCTGAAACAAATGTCGAAAACCGTTTTAAGAAGTGTTAAATTGAGACTTTCAAGATTGGTATATTAACAAGAATCTAAAAGATAGAACCTAAATCAAATCGAGACTTCTTGTTGTAAGAATCAGTCATCTTGTCAAGAATGGATGTGCAACTCCAAACACCTTGGTCACCTTGATTACTCGGGTGATCTTGTATCGCTGAATGTAGGAACTTGTTCCTCAAGACTTAGCCAACTGTTTGCTGATCTTGTATCACTGAAGCTTGGAACCTGTTCTTAAAACTTGTTCTCAACATTTAGTAGACAGAACAGGTAAGTAGGATCAATACAAACAACTGTGTAGGACCTGTTTGGAGAGCTTGTTTGGAACAATATTACTCAAGTAAGTATGCTACACTTGGATTTGTTATCATCAAAACGTTTATACAGTTAGGTCAACAATTTCCCCCTTTTTGATGATGACAAACCAAGTGACCATATTGACAAGAAAAAGATTTTATTTTCGTAAGTGCCTTTGTAAGTGACTTGAGTGACTTGAGTGCTGATATATATCCACACAGGTGCTAGGTCAGTCAAAAAACATATGTAAGTATAAAGACTAATGACTCAACCGTTCAACTCAACCTAGGTCAATGGTCCACTTATCTTCCCCCTTTTGGCATCATTAAAAAGGCACAAACAACAGTCAGAACATGGTGTTTGCAAGTGAATCACATAAGACATAGCAAGAGATAAGCAAGATATAACAGAACCAGATATGTCATTGAAAGTCCGGAAGGTGCAATACCAAAAAAAAGAAACACAGAAAGAGACGGGGAAGAGAACTCTAGGAAACATCCGATGAGAACACGTTACAAGAGGTGATTATGGCTGCGAAGGAGGGAGTTTGGCAGCGAGGGAGGAGAGAAGGGCAAGGAGATCTTCATGATGCTTGGCAGATAGCGCCTTCTCTTCTTCCAGGGCAGCCTTGACGGCTGTGAGCTCATCCTTGAGGCGGGAGTTATCCTCTAAAACAGCCTCAACTTTGACTGATGATCTCCCACAAACAGGAGGTCTGGGCGTTCGGCTCCCCTGTTTGGAGACTGAGCCCTCAGCCAGAGTATATCCACACTCCATGAGGGTGTCACTCCCTATCTCATCAATCACTTGAGCAGCCACCCTCCTTTTGAGCTCTATCCCAAAGTGCTCAAAAACTCTCGTCAATAGAAAACCATACCCAAGATCATGTGCCCGGGTGGTGTTTACAATACGCCTAATATGACGAATCATAAGAACAGGAAGGTTAATGGGTTCCTCCCTATCCAAAAGATCCACCAGGCACTGATCAAGAGCATCAGCCTGGTTTCTACCTTGACCTCTTGGGATGATGTTCTTTATGACAAACATAAAGAGCAGTTGGTGCAGAGAGGTCATCTCACCCTTCTTCACGGATGTGGGTGTTTGTAGGCCCTGGTTTTGACTCAACCGCTGTGAAAACTCCAGCAGCCTGGCTGTCCCTAGGACAGACTTATCCACCCTCACATACACATCAAAGCCAAGTGAGGGAATACCCAAAATTGTACCCAGGGTTTGTGCATCAAATTGCACCTGTGTATCACCAATTTTACTTGTCACCACCCCTTCGGTGACAGCACAATTGGCATAGAACTTAGCCAATTCTGGTACAGAATACCCTAGCTGGGTGTTCGTGAAGAGGTCCAGCCAGTTCTGGGCACGCAACTTCTGTAGGAACACCCCCAACCCTTGTTCCTTGAAAAATTGAACTCTCACTATCTTCCCCCTAACTACATTGCGCGTAAACAGATGCGCAATCTTGGTAGAAACAGGAGAGGCAGTAGACTTTTTGGCTCTTTTGGGGGAGGAATAGAAGAAGCAGTCTCGGGTTTAGCTGATTTGGAGAGAGAAGAGGTGAAGGTCTTTCTCTTGGGAGATGCTGTTGGAGGAGAAGACTTAATGGCAGGGAGAGTGGTTTTCTTAGGTGGAGCTTGTTCTTCGGAGGACTCGGAGAACACCGGGGTCCCCTGTTTAAAGGGGGTGTTCTCAGAATCAGAATCCGGGAATCCGCAGAAGAAGAAGAGGAAGAAATTTCCTCAATAACTGGAGTGGAAGATTTTATGGTTCTAGGAGAGGAGTAGAAGGCAATTCTTGCAGATTTGCGCGTGGGCTTAGCAGATTTTGGAGGAGAGGGGGCTGAGGCTTTTGAGGGTTGAGGCCTTGTTTGTGGCCTTGATCTAGGCATTCTGCTACATCTAGCCTCCATCTTAACCCTTTTTCTTTTCTCTCCGGTTTGGAAGACCGGAGTCACTGATTCGGTTGCTGCAGGGGGGATGTTCATGCCACTACTTCCCCCTGCCTCAAGAGACTGCTCAGCCAAGTCTCCTTGAAGACCAACTCCCAAATCGTCCTTAAACACCTCCTCATAGGACTCAGACCCTGTTTTGGGTACTGTTTCTTTTTCAGGAAACAGCTCGAAAGAACAGGGCTTAGAGAAATCAAAGAAACCAACATGGGACTCAAAGGCTTCATCTTGGGACCCAAGATTGCCACCAATTTCCCCAGTTGAAGTAAGGTTCTTTTCAGTGAGGGGACAAACAGTCGATCCCTCAAACACCACCAATTCCCAACCAAAATGGTAGGGAATATCTTTCAAACCCAAGCCCACTGATTTCAGGTCGACACTCTTCAAAAATCCAAAAGGTTTGAACCTGATTGGGCGAGGAGGAGTGGAAGGTTTATCTTCTAGAATCGCCATTAAAAACGGCGAGAAGGCAACAGGGATAGGACCTGTTCGTGAGGCTGGTGCGGGTGCCCTGCTACCCTGAGATTTTGAACCAGAACTTTCAGAGCCGTTGAAGGAAGCCATTTGAGCAAGAATTGGAGAGAGATTAGGGTTTGAGTAACAGGAAATTACCGGGTATTCGAGAGAGAGAGAGAGAGAGAAAGATTTGGAGATTTTAAAGAGAGAAAACATGCCAAATCTTTAAAGATTTACCCGTTACAACGGGTAGATCATTACTAGCCGCCCGCGCATGCCTTGGGAAGGAGGAAAATTTAAAGGCTAGACACAACTTGTTTCACATACTGACAATCAAAGAGCGTACCTGTTCTTGCTGCTTGTTCTTGAATACGAATCATCGGTAATAAGAGTAACAAGCCCAATTATGTTGGCTTTTAACACGCATCCGCATTCTGCAATCTCCATAAATATTCAAATAGCACAAAGAAAACATTGCTATGGACAAATTTCATCCGCAGCATATATGAGTTCTGAACAGGGGGAGAGAACAGGTTTCTTAGGTTGTTTTCACTAAACCTAGTTCAAGTCTATTTCTCTCAAATTGATCTCTACCTAGTGCCTTAGTGAATATATCAGCAATTTGATTTTCTGTGGTACAAAAATTCATTGAAATCAAACCCTTTTCAACATTATCTCTCAAGAAATGATGTCGAATGTCAATATGTTTTGTTCTTTTATGTTGACACGGATTTTTGGCAATATTAATTGCACTAGTGTTATCACAAAAGATAGGAATGCATCCAGTGTCAACACAAAAGTCTTTGAGTTGTTGTCTTATCCACAGCAATTGAGCACAACATGAAGCAGCTGCAACATATCCAACTTCTGCTGTGGACATGGCAACTGAATGTTGTTTCTTGGTTGCCCAAGATACCAAACAAGGTCCAAAGAAATGAGACATACCTGAGGTGCTTTTCCTATCAACCAAGAATCCTGCACAGTCAGCATCAACATATCCAACAAGATCAAAATTGCAACCTCTAGGATACCATAGAGCTAAATCAGGTGTATGCTTTAAATATCTCAGTATCCGTTTAACAGCCTTAAGATAAGTCTCTTTAGGGCAAGACTGAAAACGGGCATATAAACCAACACTGAAAACAATATCGGGCCTACTAGCGGTAAGGTATAAGAGTGACCCTATCATGCCCCTATAGAGTTTCTCCTCAACTGAGGGACTCCCATCATCCATTACCAACCTGGTAGAAGGAGAAATGGAAGTATCAACGGGCTTGGCCGACTCCATCCCAAAACACTTAAGTAGTTCCTTAATATACTTTTGTTGATGTATCATGGTGCCGTTTGAAGTTTGCTTGATCTATAAGCCTAAGAAGAAATTAAGCTCACCCATCATGCTCATTTCAAACTCACTCCTCATCATTTTTGAAAATTCATTGCATAAATCATGATGAGTTACCCCAAATATGATGTCATCAGCATATACTTGGACAATCAACAGATGTTCCTCCTTAGTTTTTAGAAACAAGGTATTATCTACCTTGCCTCTTCTAAAATCATTTTCAAGTAAAAAGCTTGACAATCGTTCATACCAAGCTCTAGGAGCTTGTTTTAGACCATAAAGAGCTTTGTCAAGTTGAAAAACATGATCAGAAAATTCATTGTTTTCGAAACCAGGGGGTTGTTTGACATACACCTCTTCCTTAAGGTATCCATTTAGAAATGCACTTTTTACGTTCATTTGACATAACTTGATCTCCATATGGGCTGCAAAGGCTATTAGGATACGAATAGCCTCAATTCTAGCAATTGGTGCAAAGGTTTCTTCGTAATCAATCCCTTCTTCCTGATTGTACCCTTGAACCACCAGCCGTGCCTTGTTCCTGGTGACTGTTCCTGACTCAACAAGTTTGTTTCGGAACACCCACTTGGTTCCAATGATTATTCTATCTGCCGGTCGAGGTACAAGGTGCCATACTTTGTTCCTTTCAAATTGATGAAGTTCTTCTTGCATTGCTGTGACCCAATCTGAATCTGCAAGAGCTTCATTCACATTCTTTGGCTCAATGTTAGAGAGAAACGCATAGAATACACAAAAATTCTTAAGCTTTGACCTAGTTTGCACTCCAGTATTAATATCAGACAAAATTTGCTCAAGAGGGTGTAAACGTTGGTGCTTCCATGGCCGTGGAGTAAGTGAATCCACAGACACATGCTCTACTCTAACTGGAACACTTGGAGACTCAGGCTCACAATCAGTGCCCGAGCCTGAACCTGAGGAACCTGACTGGTGTTGTCCCAAACAGGGTTCAGCGGTGTTTCCCCCTGTTTGGTTCTCACCTTGCCTGTCGTTCTGAGGAACACCTTCAGGATTTGTTTTCTCCAAGGTGTTTTTACCTTGTCTATCGTGGAGCAACACTTCGTTTCGAACAAGACCTAATTCAAATTCTTCCTCCTGTGCATCATTCTCACTCAACGAGTTAGATTCATCAAAAAGCACATGCACACTTTCCTCAACACATAAGGTTCTTTTGTTAAACACTTTGTAAGCCTTACTGTGAGAGGAGTAACCAAGAAGTATTGCCTCATCACTCCTAGGATCAAACTTTCCTAAGGCATCCTTCCCATTATTATGCACAAAGCACCTCCAACCAAATGTTCTCAGGTGCATAATGTTGGATTTTTTGCCTTTGAAAAGTTCAAAAGGAGTTTTGTTCAAAATAGGTCTGATCATGCATCTATTTATAATGTAACATAAGGTGTTCAATGCTTCAGCCCAGAAATTCCTAGGAAGACCACTAGTAATAAGCATTGTTCTAGTCATGTCTTCTAGGGTGCGATTTTTGCGCTCAACCACCCCATTTTGTTGGGGTGTTCTTGGAGCTGAGAAGTTATGATCAACACCATGTTCATTACAATAGTTAATAAAACTTGCGTTTTCAAATTCAGTACCATGATCAGATCTCAAGCTAACTAAAGAGTATCCTACTCTCTTTTCAACCTTTTTGAGAAAGGCAATAAAATTCTCAAAGGTTTCATCCTTGGATGCCAAAAACAAGGTCCAAGTAAATCGAGAGTAATCATCCACTATAACAAGCACATACCTCTTCGCACCTCTACTAGCTATCCTCATAGGACCACACAGATCAATGTGAAATAATTCTAGAGGTCGGGTAGTGCTTACATACTTTTTCGATTTAAAAGAAGATCTGACTTGTTTGCCTTTTGCACAAGCTTCATATACCTTGTCATCATTAAATTTGATGGAAGGTAGTCCAACAACTAGGTCTTTAGAAACAAGTTTGTTCAGAAGAGATAGACTTGCATGACCTAGTCTCTTGTGCCAGAGCATTACATCATCATTCAAGGCACTCAAACAAGTCAGATTGTTTTGGGGAAGTGTGGAAATACATACTTTGTAAATATTTTTGTGACGCTTCCCCCTTAATACGACATCTCCTGTGTTTGAGTTTACAACCAAGCAACGTGTTGGTGAGAACACTACTAGGTTGTTTTTATCACACAGTTGGGACACACTAAGTAAATTATGCTTCAAACCATCAACTAAGTATACATTTTCAATCGAGTGGGAGTGGGACTCACCAATCTTACCTATACCGACAATTGTCCCAGACTTGCCGTTTCTAAATGCCACACTCCCACCATCCGAAGCTGTAAGTGAGAGAAAGTTGGATTTTTCACCGATTATATGCCTCGAACATCCACTATCAACATACCACAGCTGCTTGTTTTCAAGGTTGTTCCCTAGGCTGTTTGCTGGGTTGTACCTTAGCCTGTTTGCTGGGTTGTTTGCTGGGTTGTTCTCTCTCACTTCAGCCTGCAAAACAAATCAAGGGTTAGTTTTAGGAACCCAGATCCACTTGGGTCCCATTCTTTTAGATAAGTAAAGCTCATCTTTCCTAATCCAGACTTATTTTACATAACCTTCATTTTGTTTAATAGCATACCTTCTTGAAGGACAAGTGTATCGATAGTGACCCGTTTTACCACAGTGAAAGCAAACAATGTTTTCAGGTAATCCAACATACTTTCTATTTGCAGGGTAAATGGTTTGTTTGGGCTTAAATCCTAGTCCTCTTTTGTTTTGGCTGTGATAAGTGTTTAGCCACTCTAATGCTCTTGAGGACTTATTCCGACGCTTGCTTGTGACAAGCTTGGTTTCCAGTTTTTCTATATTAGCATGCAAGCTCTTGTTCTCTTCGAGCAAAGACTCAACCATTCCTTCCACCTCAAGAAGTTTTTCCTCCACTCGAGAATAATCTCCCTCTTTTATAAAGAGGTTTTCCTTGAGCATGTTAATATTTTCATATAAGCCCAGTTTTTCATTTTTAAGGGTCTCATTTTCAAGTTCTAGGTCTCGGACATTTCTTTTCAATTCTGCACAGGTATCCATCAATGAATACAACAATTCTTCAAGAGTTGCCTTATTGAGACCACGTACCTTGTTCTTGAGATCAGTAAGGCTGTTTGTTGACTCATCATCTGAATCTGTGTCACTTTGTGCCATGAGAGCTATAGCACCTTCATCAGTTTCAGACTCTTCTTCATCTTCAGAGGAGTCACCCCAGGCAGCCAGCATTGCTTTCGAGAATCGTTTCCCAGAACTGTTTGCAGCTTGTTTTCTACCTTGTTTCCTGGGGTGTTCGTGCTCTTGCTCTTCTCGAAGTAAGGGACAGTTTTTCACTATGTGGTCTGTTTTGCCACATTTGAAACACCCAGTAAACTGTTCTCGGGGGGTGTTTCTGGTTTTGTTGAAATCCTTCCTTTTGTTGTTTTCTTTAACTTTCTTGAAGAATTTCTTGAACTTTCGAGTCATCATAGCCATCTCTTCTTCTTCAAGATCAGAATCATCATCTTCTTGTGCTTTTAAGGCAAGTCCTCGATCTTTCTTCATCTCCTCTTTCTGTTGAGAATTTTTTCTCAGTTCGTATGTTTGGAGATTACCAATCAACTCGTCTAGGGTGATCTTGTTCATGTCTTTGGCTTCTTGGATGGCTGTTACCTTAGCTTCCCATGATCGAGGCAAAATCCTTAGAATTTTCCTTACCAACTCTTCAGTGGTGAAGGATTTTCCCAAGGGATTTTAACTCGTTTGTTATGTGAGTGAAGCGGGTATACATATCCATCACATTCTCACGATCACCCATATCAAACAACTCGTATTGTCTCATGAGTAACTCAATGCATGATTGTTCGACTTGACTTGTTCCTTCATGAGCTACTTGTAAAGCATTCCATATTTCTTGAGCTGACTCACATTCTGAGATGCAAGTATATTCATCGGGTCCTAGGCCAAAATAGAGAAGTTTCTTGGCTTTGATATTCTTTTCTATCTTCTTGTAATCCTCAGCATCAAACTCTAAGGGTTCCTTGGAAACCTTCTTTCCATCTTCAAGCACTTTCGTGGGAACAAGGGGTCCGTTCTTGATGAGCATCCATAACTCGTAATCCTCTGCTTATATGTAGTTCTCCATCCTATTTTTCCACCAACTATAGTGTTGGCCATTGAAGTAAGGAGGTCGAGTAATAGATTGACCCTCAGGTATCCCTTGTGGTGCACTCATCTTCACGGATCTCTCAAGGTGTTAGCCTTTTGAAAGAGAACCTGCTCTGATACCACTTGTTGAATTCCAAGAGTACACAACCACAAGAGGGGGGTGAATTGTGGTGTCCGATTTTCGCCAAGTAACTGACAAACAGTCGTAGCACTTGAATGCAGAGATTGTCCGTAAATCACAAACAACCTTAACTCTTGTTTGCAGCGGTTGTTCTCAATTGGTTCAGTAGCAAAATTCAAAGTAATAAATGCGGAAATAAAGCACACACAATTTTTACGTGGAAAACACCTCTAGCCCAACTGAGGTGTGAAAAACCACGACATACCTCGTGTAGGATTTAACCACTTCACTAACGGGCTGAACACGTTACAAAAGTAACACTCCTTGTTACAACTTGTAACCCACGTAACCTTCTTCCCTAAGACAGGTTACACCACGTCCAATCACACTATATTGGACACGTCCAAAGTCCACTCGACTATGGACACACTCACTCACTTTCTGATATGAGAACAGGAGTACAAAACACCTTACTGGGGTGCTTCTGACTTAAGCAGATGTAAGGTACAATGGAGTCCTAGTATGCCAATAGTTTGAAAGCTCAATTTTTACACAATCTTGTCACGGTTGTTTCTTTTGAAATGAAGCTTTAGAAAGCTCTCAATGCTCTGTGAAAAACCGATTTTTCCCTTGTGTGTCTCTACCGAAAGGAGTGAAAAGATTTTCTTATTTAAGCAAGCAAACCCAACGGCTAACTCCTTCAAAAAAGGATAGAAAAATCTTCTGATTTTGGCAGCTTAGGAGATTTCTTCAGATTTCCAACGGCTAGGAACAAAGAAGATAAGATTCTCCTAAAATATAGGGATTTGAAACTTATGGGATAAAAACTGATTTAGCCACTTAATATAGCCGTGTAATTTAGCCCAAAAAAGATAAAAATCTTGGTTTCAAAATTTGAATCAATCATGGCCTAAAAATAAGGAATAAAGATTTTTCGGATTTTGAAAAAATCTCTAGCAAAAATAGTTTTGCAATCTGCTACATATATATAATAAATAATAATCTTTTTAGGACTTAACTAATCAGCCTAGGATTTCATAAAAGGATTGTTAGAGCAGCCAGCCAACTAAAAGAAGTTTTCAGGTAAAACGGATGTGGCCGCTGCAGTTTCAGGAACACCCTAGGCACCCTGTTTGCAGGGTTGTTTTGGAAATGGTGTTCTGAAACAAATGTCAAAAACCGTTTTAAGAAGTGTTAAATTGAGACTTTCAAGATTGACATATTAACAAGAATCTAAAAGATAGAACCTAAATCAAATCGAGACTTCTTGTTATAACAATCAGTCATCTTGTCAAGAATGGATGTGCAACTCCAAACACCTTGATCACCTTGATTACTCGGGTGATCTTGTATCGCTGAATGTAGGAACTTGTTCCTCAAGACTTAGCCAACTGTTTGCTGATCTTGCATCACTGAAGCTTGGAACATGTTCTCAAAACTTGTTCTCAACATTTAGTAGACAGAACAGGTAAGTAGGATCAATACAAACAACTGTGTAGGACCTGTTTGGAGAGCTTGTTTGGAACAACATTACTCAAGCAAGTATGCTACACTTGGATTTGTTATCATCAAAACTTTATACAGTTAGGTCAACACATTCCACTAAAGGTGTTTGTTCCATGGTTTTAATAAGCAGGATCATACTGTGGGGTCGATTGTGGTGCTCCTCCACCCGCATCATTTCTAACTGTTCGACCTCGACCACATCCACCATTGAATCCAGACATCTAATAAATAGGAACAAAATAAAAAAATACAACAGCGCAAATATTCATAGTATTGTCAGTAAAAAAAATTACAGTACATATATACAATTGTTTTCCCTAGCTTGCAATTAAAAAAAACTACATACACATGCATAAGTATCCATACAACTAAAAGATTAAATCAATCATTGTAGGACACATCATCATCGTCATCATCATCACTTTGCAATGTCATATTTTCTTCATCATCATCATCATCAGTGTCTTCAGCTTCATCCTCCCATTCACCTTCTTCATCATCTTGATCACCATCATCTTGTTCACCATTTCCATCATAATCATCACCCCAATCATGTCCATCAACATCATCAACTTGTGCAATTTCGTCGACTAATGTTGTGGCTATTACGTTATCCACATTCATGGTTGTCATTCTTAACTGTTGGTAGACAAGTTCTAGATTATCCTTATCTTTAGGGGCACCACGAGGTTTGTTCAGTACGGCTACCCACCAATTCGCTTTTCAGGGTATCCCCTCAGGCTACTTAAGATATACCACTTAGGTTGCAGTATCAGCAAATATAAATTGGTGAAACTTTCTGTAACATCTGGTATGATTAACCTCGGAATATGGGGTAAATTTAGGATCACGTAGCTCCCGAGGAACATCCGGGTCAAACAACTCACAATTAAAAATTATACATTTTTTAATTGGTTCACCCGTAAACTCAACATGAATAATTTTATGGAGTATGCCATAGTAATGCCCTGATACTTTATCACCTTCGCCAACTCCTTTGACACACACGCCACAATTATATGTGGCTTTACCTTCATTTCTAGCCTTGGTATGAAACCGATAACCATTAACTTTATACCCAGAAAAACATTCGATAACCATAATCGGTCCATGAGATATGTTCACCAAAAAATCTTGCCTCTCATAATTAAACACCCGGTAAGAATTGACCTAGGAAGAAACAAGAACGTAATTCTCTTTAGAGTTACAAAAATATCTTGTAAGAATTGAAGATTAGTTATGAAAAATTACTTACATTATACTCAAACCACTGTGCAAAATTTGCCTCGATAAACAAGTCAACTTCCACATCACTCGCGTTTGGATTATGACCGCGAAATTGATGTTTGAACCAACTGTATTATTTCACGAATGAAATTATTTAATTACTCAACAATTATTAAGTATTCAAATGAAACTTTCAGTAACTGATATACTTACTCCAAATATGGTTGCACTTCATCATAATTCAGTAAAATGTGAAGGCGAGCGACACGGTACTCCGGCTCAGTAAGATATCTTTTTTCTCAATTTCCAAATGGAGTACCCTTACGGTTGAACACCGACAGAGTTAGCATTTGTGGTTCGAGTTGCTGCATACCCTCATTACGCCCAATATTTGGGCGATGCAAGCTTGACTGAAAATAATACTCAGCGAAATGTTTAATCTCAAATGCTAAGTATGCGTGAACCATAGATGCCTCTACACGAGCTTTGTTCTTTTAGGCTTCAGCCAGCCAAAATACCTCTCAAAAAGGATACATCCATTGATATTGAACATGACCACCCAACAAGGCTTCTTCGGCTAAATGAATGGGCAAATGTTCCATGACATTCCAAAAACCAGGAGGGAAAACTGTCTCTAATTTACAAAGATTTATAGCAATGTTCTCGTTCATCTCTTCAAACATGCTAACATGTAACTGACTGGAGTATAGGTTCTTCAAAAGTTCACTCAATTCGACCAAGGGTCTCAAAACATCTTTCGGAAGAGCAGCAAAAGCTACTGGAAGAAGATTCTCTAAAAATATATGATGATCATGACTTTTCATATTTTGCAACTTTGTGTTAGATGGATCCACCTAATTTCCCACATTAACTATCAGGTATATGAACCTCCCGCAACCATTGACAGACAGCCCTTTTTTGAGGTAACGACAGTGCAAACTTGGCTTTCGACTTACACAATCTATCAATGGACCCTCTTGTAGCCAAGTTCAACTCTTGCTTACTACACAGAATAGACATATCCATTCTTGCTTTGATATCATCCTTTGTTTTTCCCGGAACATCCATCACTGTGTTTATAATATTTTCACTGAAATTTTTCTCAATATGCATGACATCAAGGTTATGCCTCAGAAGTTAATGCTTCCAATAAGGCAACTCCCAAAAGATACTTTGCTTTGTCCCGTTATGTTCATTTTCCTCAAATCCCGTAATTTGAAAATTTATATTTGTAGTCACTTTAGGCAATGTCGATACTATATCAGGCAACATTTCACCAGAAATCCTTTAGGGAGGGCCACTGTGTATTCTTTTTTCTTTACGAAAAGCAACTTTATTAGCTCTAAAACAATGATTCCGAGGTAAGAACCGACGATGGCAATCGAACCAAGATGGCTTTCGTCCATGCTGTAACTGGATTGCACAATTTTGGTGCATACAAACCGGACATGCTAACAACCCATGCGTACTCTAATTGGATAACATACCATAGGCAGGAAAATCATTAATTATCCACATCAACGCAGTATGCAATCTAAAAGTTTTCCCGCATGAAACATCAAATGTATCCACCCCAACATCCCACAACATTTTCAACTCATCAATTAAAGGTTAGAAGTACACATCAATCCTGTTCTTCGGATTTGTTGGAGTCGAAATAATACAACTTAAAAACATGTATGGAGTGGTCATACACATATTTGGAGGTAAGTTATAAGGTGTAACAACAATTGGCCACACAGAATACGATCTTTCAGATATAAAAATGGTGTGAAATCATCAGCACAAAGACCTAACCTTACATTTCGAGGTTCTGCTGCAAAATTTGGATACTTTTGGTCGAGCTAATCCATCCGACGGATGCCGGAGAACACCCGATTCTTGGCGGTGCTCATGATGCCATTTCATGTGGACGGTGGTCCTTTTTGAGGCATACAGTCATTGCAATCTTGGGATTAAATGTAGGTAGTGCATTTTTAGCACATGAAACATCCTTATGATGTCTTTGGTTGGAGTTCTTTGATAATTGTCTTGCATGTGCACAAAATTTGCATACGGACAAACCCTCATCCTGTTTATAATAAAGCATGCAACCATTCGGACAACAATCAATTTCCTGAACATCCATGCCTAAATATCTCACTTTTCTGAGCTGCTGATAATAATTTTTTGGAATTCCACTTTCAGCAGGGCATATATCTTTCATGAGGCCAACAATTTCGTTGAAACAACGTTGAAACATGTTGTGCCCCGATTTAATACTAAGTAGTCTCACAGATATTTCAAGTTCAGTTATGTTAAACCTTTCATACAACGGTCTTTGGGCAGATTCAAACATAGTATAAAATGCCTCGGGATTTACGTCATAATGGCTACTCATGTTCATTTCATTAGCTTAGAATGCAGCATAAAGCATGTTCTCCATATGATTATGATCGTTGTGATCGTAATCAAAATTTATAGAATATGAACTACTTGCAGCCCTTGCTTCTGAATTATCTTCTTTTCCATGGCTTGTCCAATACCAATAATTCTTCACAAACTCCTTTCTATATAAATGAGATTTTACAACGTCAGGTGTACAATACTGCATATTCTTGCACTTCAGATATGGACATCTATAAACTCTATTAACTCTATACTCCTCCTGATTTCGTGTAAATTCATCCAACATATTAACTCCCATCAACCACTCATCTCTAAGCCCATATCCATTAGGATTTCTTCTCCTATACATCCATTGACGATGCAATGGCCCATCTATATGTTGCTAATATGATTGCCTTAATTGTTATGTAAATTACAATTAATTACAATAAATATTTTTTAGAAATCTATTTGACCAGTTCAACATATATATATATATATGTATTACATAAAAATATATTTAATAGAACTATTAAATATATCATAATACACCTAATTAAGCATCAAACACAAATTACATAATTTATTTCACACTTAATTCAAATAAACAAATCAAAAAAAACAAAATACTATTACCCAAAAGATAAAATAAAACTACTTAAAAAATCAAACAAAAAATTAACCATGGCCCAAACAAGAATATTCTTCACATACTTCCCAATAATTAATATGCACAACAAATCAAACAAAAAAAAATACTTAACATACTTAAACTATTCACCAATATTTCACATCAGTATATTATTTGTGAAAATAAATATAATTAAGCATCAAACACAAATAAAATTATTTATTTCGTACTTCGTCTAAATAAATAAACCCAAACGAAAATAACAAAATATAATATAATTAACATAATGAGCAAACTTCAATTAATATATACTTAACATACCTCAATATTACAAAAAAAAAGATAAATTCTTAACATATCGAACAAATCATACAAAAAATTATACATACCTCAAAAACACATACACTTCACATACTTACAAAATATTAATATATATCACAAATCAAACAAAAAACAAACATACTTAGAAAATTTAAAGTGTTCAATAAAACAAAACACATTACACATGTTTAATATACTTCAACATTTTATAATAATTATATAATTATTATAAATGTACATACTTATCATATTTTACTGCACTTATTCAAATTAATACACTTCACAAATAAAATTAAAAATTAACATAATTCACATCCATATTTTACAAAAAAATAAATTGAATAAATTATCCAAATTAAATATGCTTCAAAATTTAATTTTATAAAAGTTAAGAACACATACAAAATTAATATAGATAATTTCAAAATATAATAATTACACTAACCTTTAAATACCCATAAATCAAAGCGGATTAAATAAATTATCCAAATATACTCTCCTCTTTCTCTCTCTTCATTGCTCCCTCTTTCTCTCTCTTCACGGTTTTAAATGATTTCAAAACTCATCCAAAATCTATCCGACACAGTTAAAATCGTAACTGTAGTGATTAATCATTCACAAAGTAAACTAAAAATATGTAACTAATCAACCAAATCATACCAAAAATTAACCACATCTCCAAAAAAGAATATTACTCACATACTTACCAAAAATTAATATACACAACATACATTAGATATTAAATTAGAGTTACATTATTCAGTATAAATTTTATGTTCACTAATGACACAAATAAATAAACTTATATTTAGTTCACATTGTATATTCCCGGGTTCCTTCAATAAATTTTCACAAAACCTAAACTACAACAATTAATGTAACTAAACATATATGTTAATTAAAAAAATAAATTTAACATAACAATATTATTTATCCAAATAAACCTAATTAAGCATCAACCACAAATTAAATTATTTATTTCACACTTCATCCAAATTAACAAACTAAACAAAAATAACAAAATACTATTAATATACTTAGCAAACTTAAATTAATATATACTTAACATGCCTAAATATTACAAAAATATAACAAAAATTCTTAACATTTCAAACAAATCATAAAAAAATTAAACATACCTCAAAAAACATACACTTCACATACTTACAAAAAATTGACATATACCACAAATCAAATAAAAAATAAACAAACTTAAATTATTCACTTTAACAAAACATATTATACATGCTTAACATATTTAACATTTTATAGTAATTAGATAATTATTTTAAATGTACATACTTAACATGTTTTACTCCACTTATTCTAATAAACATATTTTATTAATTTAAAAAAACTAACGTAATTCACATTTATATTCTACGGAAAAAATAAATTAACTAAACTAGATAAACATGCTTCAAAATTAAAATTCAGAAAAATTAACATCACATACCAAATTAATACAATTTGAAAACGCAACAATTCTACTAACCTTTAAATACCCGAAAAACTAAATGGACAACCGGCGGCGGTGGCAAAACTTGAAAAATCAAGTACCATTAAAAATGTCAATTACCTTAAATAATTCAATTTTAAATAACAAATTAACTAAAACACAACTTACCGTTCAATTTTCTGGTGATCGAAATCTTCAACACTCCACCATTCTCTCTCTTCCTTCTCCTCGCTCTCTCTCTTTGAAACTCTCTTTCGCTCTCTTCGCTTGTGAATGCCTGGCCAAATTTTCCCTCACCCAAAATAAAAAGCCAGATTTACTGCAGCCTCATGGAATCTGCCCGATTTCTGACGGAAACTCCGACGGATTCTGACGGAAAATGTTTCTGTCGGAAAATCCGTCGGAAATTTAAAAATCCATTGGAATTCATTGCTTTATCTGTTGGATCTTCTGATATTGTCTGACGACCTTCGGCCGCGTTGCTTTTTCCGTCGGAGCTGAACAACGTTTTTGTAGTGAATTAAGCAGTGATGATTAAGCATGTGTGGGTTGAAGCTAACAAATCTCACAATCTGCAAAAGAAGGATTGGTGGAGCTATTTATCTAGGAATAATTCATGTTGGTATTGGAAAAAGTTATCGAGGCTCCAAGAGAAAGCGCAAAGCTTGCTTTTCTGGGAATGCTTGGATGTATTCAAAGGATGGGGCTTATTAACCCTAATCAGGTTATGAATGGCTTCTTCAAAAGAATGAAAGGTCTCATGGGATTCAGTAACATAGAGCAGAGGAAATTTAGCAAGACATTCCTTTTTGTTTTGGATTTCTATGCACAATATCGGCTCTAGGTTAGGGCTAGAATTGCTAGATACATCTCTAGTATACAGTCTTTGTGTGTCATATTACTAAGAAACCCAAAATCACATCTTATTTGAGTGTAGTTACACTCAATAAGAAAGAGAAGCAATGCTCGGTTAGCTTGGCTCAAATGCAAGCCTAGGAGGTTTGAACAATTGGTTAGTTGGCTCACAAAGACTAAGGGTGTGTTTGGTAGAGGTGAAAATCATTTTTTTCGGAAAATAACTTCTCATTTTACGGTGTTTAATAAAATAAGGAGAGTAAATTTGTTTTCAAGGAAAAATTATTTTCCCTAGAATGAAGGAAAACATTTTTCACTTTGAATGTAGCGTAAATTGATTGTACGTTTCTTTGGTGCCCACACGGTTTCACATTCTTTCTCTCTTCGGTGTTTATATCCTCGGCTTATGGTTCGAAGAGTAACGCAGTGACATATAGTTCGAAGATTAAGGCAGTATATTAAAGATTAGCAAAACTGTATTATCCCGATGCTGATGCCGGTGAATCTAACAACCATGAATCTAACAACCATGATTTTTTAATTTATCATTAGGATTAAGAAGATAAAGAAACCCACTAAGCTTTTTCTATTTTTCGTTTGGATTCCTATTTGAAGGTGGAAAATCGATAAGGGTTGCTAGTATCAAATTGTTGGCAGTAAGTAAGATCAAAAAATTAACAAATATTTATATTGTCACAACTTTAATGTGGATGACACCACTATTGCAATATAATTTTTCAAAAAACAAAATATGAATTTTTAAATATCTTACTTATTTCTATTTTTTTCTACTAATGTGCCTTTTTTTAGTTTTTTTGTTCATTTTTTTGCTAATCAAACTTATTTTTCAGAAACTTTATTTCCCCTTTAGCAAACAATTCAAAATATGAGTTGAAAATCATTTTACATGAAAAATAATTTTTTAAAAAAATAATTTTCAACCCTACTAAACATACTCTAAATGCAGGAAAGAGTAAAAATGCATCATTTGAACAGCAAAGGAACGAAGTAATGTTTAGCAAGAGGAAACCTACCACTACTGAGGTTGTGCAAGCCGTCAAGACAACTGTCATTACAACGATTAATCATTGGGAGGATAGGGGAAAAGTACCCAAAGTGTATAGATATGATACCTAGTGACCTATACTATATTGCTGTAATCATCTTGAATCCTGATGTAGATGATCTTGGATGGCCATTTTTTGGTTGTGGTAATGAAAACTATTGATTTCTTACCTGAAAAAGTGTCACAGTTCAATGTACATTTATTTTTTATTTATTTAGGATTAAACAAGAGATGGTTAATTAGACTAAGTGCATGTTTGGCAATCAATTGTTAGTTATTAGTTAATTGAGTTGGTTGTTAGCTAATTGGATTGACTGTTTACATCATCTATTTACATTAGCTGTTGTTAGAAAACAAATTTTGGTGAAATTAGTTATTTCTTAAAAATATATGAGATAGAGAGTTAATTTTCAAAAAGCTAACCACAAAAGATTGTTTAAATTAGCTTTTTGAAAATAGCTTTTTAGGGATAAAAAGACATTACAAAAAGTCAATTTATCAAACACCTTAGTTTTTTTACTGAATCAAAAAGTTTAAGCTGACCTTTTTTTTGGGTCGAAAGCTATTAAAGTTATTTGCCAATCATAGTTTAAGTATGAATAAAAAGCTAAATCTTTTTGAAAATTAATTGTTTATCTTTCTGAATCATGTTTGATGTACAATTTTTTTGCTCTTACAGAAGTATTATAATAATAATGTGTATCATTTCAGCTCTTTCCTAACCAAAAGTGTAAATTCATTGGCCTTTTTTCATAAAAACATGAAGTGTTTAATTTCTGCATATACTATATTTGTTAGTCAATTATAAGTAATTTGTTCATTTATTTTTTTTATATGGTAAGCCTAACCATCTACAATTCGTTTATTACATTTCCACATTATAAAATTGGGAAATTGATCATATTGGGCCCCTCAATATAAAATCCTAACTTCACAGTTGTAACAATGGTTCCTAATTAGGGGTTTTGTCCATCGTTTCACAACCAAAGAAAAAAGAATTTAAATTTAACGAGAAATAGTTTAATATACGATACATTAGTAAGATACATAATAAATTAATTAGGAATCACATCATACTGGTAAGACATTAGACGTCGATTTTTCTTTCGTGCAGTTTTTGTTTCATTATCGGTACCATGCTGATTGCGGAAGCACATGCACTACATAGTTGACATTACTTCATAGAAAACTAACATTCAAGAGCTCGAGGCAATATCAATTACCAACCCTCGCTACATAACTTATGCATGCATGACATGCATTGCAAGGACTATGATCATACAGTAGCTCTTGCAACTGCCACCAGTTATCCAAAAAATCATTTTCTCGCTTGTTAGATGAGATGTTCTTTTGCAAGGCTACAAACTAAGATGTTCACGATACAGTGTATTATAAAATTACAAGCATAATAAACTATAAAATTACAAGCATAATTCAATTTGAAAACTTCATTAATGATCCTATGGCGATTTAAAATTTAGTGCATAAATTTATATGAGTCTAAATTTATATAAACTAAGGGCATGTTCGGCAACAGCATTTTGGATAGTACTTAGTGTTTTGACCAAAGTCAATACACTGATTAGTTAATTTTTAGTATTCGGTAAATTAGCATTTTGACTAGCATTTCAAGTAGTGTTTAGCATTTTAAGTAGAGTTTTTGAAAAGCTAATAGTATTAACGTTTGACATTTAAAAGTAGCGTTTCATATTTTTGCCAAAAAAATATACTTTAGAAATTTTATCTTTAAAAATTATTTATATCCTTTTATGTTTTACATTAATCAGTTAGCATAACAGTTAAATTTACCAAACATATTAGTTTCAACTGCTCATCTAAACAGCTGTCCCCTAACTGTTAAATAAAGCCTAAATTAGAAACACTGCTATTCGCTATCTAAACTGTTATCCGTTATTTAAACAGCTAGTTTTGTCAAACATGACCTAAACCTAAAATTACTATAATCAGCTAGTTTGTATGAACAATGATAGAGTGGGTGCATTGATATAGCTAGGACGACTATCACTTCACTTTTACCTACTACGTACTCTGCCCATCTTTAGTTGTTTCAGTAACCAACCAAACCCCCCCCCCCTCTGCTTTTTCTGTTTACACCTCCCCCTCTTTGCATCTTCAGCATGTGTGTGGCTAGGGGTATTCAATATCTTGGGATCCTTGTTGTTACGGAATTACTGTTAACCTGTTACAGTGTATAAATAAATACGTTACGGTGTATAAATAAATACTAAATATCATATGCTAATTAGCTCACCTAAAAAAATATTCTGGAATTTTTATAAGACATTTAAACTTAAATTTTGTCTATTTTAATTTTTACCCATCATTTGTGGAGAAGAAAGAAATAATCAATACACTAACAAAATAGACATCAAATCTACACCAACACGATGTGACATAATTAGATGGAAAATTTCACTATGAAAATAGGGAACTTTTAGTATGCTTTTTGTCGGTATAAACATAATTTTTCAAAAAGAAAAATTCAGTATTAATTAGGCAAACACACTGCATACATTTGATTGGTTAGAAACAATGTAAGACACATCTTATTAACTTTATCTATCAAATGACATATCTCATTAAGCTTATCTATCAAATGTTGGTTAACATCAATTTACATTCGTGCCTATGAAACAAATCTGCATAAAATTCATCCGTGCAAATACAATTTCCATTTTATAACAAATAGGACATTTTCTTTTCTCTTTTTTTTATCCCTCCCCCCCTCCCCTCCCCCCCAAAAAAACCCCACATAGAGGAGAGAATCAGATGGCGACAGTGAAAGGATCCTTTCCGTGTCAAAACGGTGGCAATCATGTTGATAGATACTGTTCTCAGCAGTGTATTATATGTATGGGGCATTAATTCAATAATATTAAACTACAAGCAATGTCCTTTCCTATTTGCAAGGTTGAGGAATGTTATAATGTATATACATTATCATTTCTTCTTGGCCCTGACCCATGCCTCATGACTCATGACTTATATTTATGTGCCATTTGAGCATAACTCAAAATTTAGCTGTGTAAAATAAATTGTATTAGGCCACCCATGCTGATAACTGGTCAGTTTCATGAA